>JABSTL010000424.1:0-16475 GCA_013759095.1 Fusarium sp. NRRL 29148
AGTATATATTACTCTAGATACCCAGTCTTAGCACTATAACAGTTATTAGGTAAGGCATTACAAGAGTTCATTTAAACGCGCCATTCCCTCTAAGCGAGATCCTATTCTCCTCTTCTAGTATATACCAAGACGCTAGACGGGATGCTACGTGGACGCATGGTGTAACCTCCACCATTGAGCGGCGAGCTCGGCACAGTCGGCATAGCCAAGGAAGGATCATGGCACCAGGCGCATATAATTGGATGATGAGGATTTTATAATTTCCTGGTTATTGATATTGTCTGCTGTGGTGCCTTGGAGTATGCTGACGCCAGGTATGAACGGTCACAGTATCAGGTGCAAAGATATGCGGAGGTTTGTTCCTGTGCCGATGCAGGAGAGATGAATGTGATGAGTTTATATATGAGGGAATTCCCTTGAATGTTACTTAGCATTCGTTATTGTTTCTTGTTCACGTACAGAATGAACACTCTGCGCCAAATGCTTCCCCAGATATGGCCTCAAGGCTACAAACGGGTTGATTCCAGCAGCAGTCTCGAAGATGCCGTCACCCCAGAGAAGAAAACTCCCGGCCTAAAGCTCTTTGCAAAACGCCTTCTCCGTCTCCCAATAAAAACAATGTCAATCCTCACCGCCGCTCTCCTCATTCTCCCCGGCCTACCAGCCCTCACATCCCTCAAGGTAAGCCGAGAAAACAGCCCCAACGCTAATGCTAATGTACCCAGGGCCGCGGACTCTTGGCCGGAGAGGTTGCGACCGGCCAAGCCTACGAGACGTACCCTCAGACCGAAATTGCCAAGCTTCCCGCAAAGGATCGACGGCTTAGTATAGTCCTCCCTGCCAATAACCCAGACCACGATATATGCAAAGTCATCACGAGTGCGTTGGCATTGGGATATCCGGCTCCGGTTATTGTAAGCTGGGGTAAGACGTAATGATGAGTCCAAGGGCTGGAAGGGAGGGTCTCATCTGGCGAAGATTACGGGTACTCTGGAGTATCTGGATAGCGTTTCGAAGCTGGACACTCCGGACGAGAACAAACTCGAGGAGGATGATCTCGTTGTGCTGACGGATTCGTATGACGTTTGATTCCAACTCCCGCCAGACGTCCTCCTCAGGCGATACCACGAAGCAAATCGCCAAGCCAATCAACGACTGGCATCCCAATGGAACGGCCGTGGAAAACCTCTAATGGAACAAACTATCGTCATATCAGCCCAGAAGAAATGCTTCCCTCCTCCGTCATCAGGATCCGTCCTTCACTGCGATCAACTCCCTGAAAGTCCGGCCCGAAATGACCTCTACGGACCGAATACCGACAAAGACCCCGAGGTGTTTCACGATGTCCGACCGAAATATCTCAACAGCGGAAGCATGATTGGCCCTGTTGGCGATATGAGAAAATACTTTCGTCGTGTGCATGAGCGAATGCAGAGGGGTTTGGTCAACGGCAAAGACTTGTACAGCGATCAAGGAATATTCGGCGAGATCTTTGCGGAACAAGAAATCTGGCGTCGTTGGCTTCGCAAGAATACCATGTCTCGAAAGGATAAGAGCTTCGATGTTATGCACAGCGATTTTGAGTATCATGTCGGCCTGGACTATATGCAGAATCTGTTCACTCCGACTGTTTTTGAGGAGCAAGATGGCGAGATCATTGCGCTGAACAACAAGACTGGTATTGCTAAAAAGTCAGAGTCTCTGGGTGTTGAACCGAGGTTAGACGGTGTGCCAGACGATATCCAAGCTTCTACAAACCCACTGAACATGCACGTTCTTCAAGATCCAGCGGACTGGGGAGATATGCCCGTATATGCCGACTTCTACTCCACTGCTATTCCTGTGGTTGTCCATCACAACGCCCACAAGGATGGAGCAAAGAAACGTCGATATCTCTGGTGGGATCGCATCTGGTTCTTTCCATACCTTCGCCAACTCATCAAGGCTCGTTTGACGATCGTCGAAGCGGAGCCGTTACTAGAGATTGCTGTCAATGGGGAGCGATTGGTGTACTGGGAATCGCGGTCGAATGGCACTCAAAAGAAGCCGAAAACGTTCATCGTCGATTCGGGAGAGATCAGTATCGTCGAGCGAGAGTTTGGGTGCGTTTGTCGTGCAAAGACGGAAAAAGCGGAGGCGGAGAAGCCGTGGTACGATGAAGTGTTTCGGGATGGGAAGGGAGATTTGGAGATCTAGAACTTGTTTTGGATAAAGAACTTGATCGGGGTTTCGATTATCACTTTCAGTTGGGGTTGGGTTATTTTGTCTAGAAAATAGATACCGGTATTCTTGTCGATCGAAAGGATCCATTAGCTATTTAACCGTGATATGAAGACAACTACTCATAGCACCTTCAGTATAGTGCGCCCCATAGTTGGGTAGGCCCGAGGATACCAGAAAGGTAAGACTGGGGACAAGTCGACTTTATATAGTCCTCTCGCGATACACTAGTTTTGGACCTAAGAGAGTATGGCTAACATAAGGTTTATCGAAGCGCCTCACTAGTCATCGTATTACTCGTCGATGACGATTCCAGGAACGTAAAGGCTTACTGAGCATTTGCTAAGAATGAAGACGCCTCAAATTGCTAGTGGCATTCCCGTCTATCTCTACAAACACGTCTATAGTTTAGCAGACGCCTCATGAACCGTCACCCAAAGCTTAATCGTCTCAACCAATCCCTCCACTTCAGCAACGGTGTTCCCTGCATGCACACAGATCCTCACCCTCTCACTGCCCTTTGGTACTGTCGGCGCCACGATAGGTCGCACCGTAAATCCTCGTTTCTGGCAGAATTGAGCTAGACTGCGTGGCTGCGAGGTGAAAAGAGGTATGATTGGTGATTTTGGTGCTGCATCTGTGCGAATTGATTGGCTGAGGGTGCATGCTTCCGCTAGTAGCTTGTGTGTGTAGCTCACCAGACTCCAGAGATGCTTCAACCTCTCATCAGCCCTTCCACTATGCAGATACTGATAGGAGATGCCGATGCTCGCGAGACAAGAGAACGGCATTGCAGTCGTGTAGATGAGAGTTCGGGCGTAGTTTATGAGGTACTCTCGTGTCGCGGGTGAGCACAGAACAATAGCTGCATGGTTAGCTTTGTTTAGTGAGCGGTTTAGCTTTACTTACCTCCAAACGAACTCATTGCTTTGCCAAATGTATGCAACCGTGCGAATATTTCCTTCTCCAACCCTAAATCACATACAAGACCGCGCCCTTGATGACCAAAAATGCCGGTAGAATGCGCCTCGTCGACGATGATGTAGCCACTGGTTGGGAGTCGAGTTTTGACGCATTCGACAATCTCTCTGAGAGGAGCAACGTCGCCATCCATGCTGTAAACACCTTCAACAAGAATAAAAACCGATTTCTCTCCCCCAATTCCACTCAAAACATCATCAAGGCCCCCCTCCCCATACACACAATTATGCTTGAACGACACCCTCCGTCCCGCACGACTCAACCTCATGCCATCATGAGCGCTCGCATGGATAAGCTCATCATACACCACAACATCTCCCGGCTGCGGCAAACAGCTCACAAGACCAACAATCGCATCAAACCCCGAATTAAACAACAACCCAGCATCTGCATTGTGAAAAGCCGCAATGTCTCGCTCCAGATTCTCCGCGAGGGTTGAATTGCCGTCCAACAGCCGTGAACCTCCAGACCCTAGCAACGGAGGCGGCGCTGCATGATCCTCAAGAAGGGAGTGATATGCGCTTCGAATTTCCGGTACCGACGAGAGGGAAAGGTACGCGTTTGAGGAAAAATCGACATTGTCAGCTGGAAACGTCGTCAATCGACGCAATTGAGACCGTTTCTCACGATCTGATAATCGCGCTCTCAACTGCTCCTCCAATTTCGACATAATTGCAAAGGTAAAAAACTCACAAGCCAATTCACTCGGTAAAGCACGCGGAATTTGTTGGGTTTAGTACATGTTGAGCCCCCCGCCCCGCCCGGCGTCCTTTGCCGTGCCGATCTAGACTAGACCCTCCCATTCTAAACCGCGGCATTCCACCTCAACCCTTTCGTCCACTTCACCCATCGCAAAAATGGCGCCCGTGCCTGCTCTCCTATGGCGATCGTTGCGAGCGCATCAAGTCTACGGTGCGAATACTGATGTGGGCAAAACGATTTTCAGCACGATTTTGTGCAATTCGGCGAGTAAGAGGGGCGAGAGGACGTGGTTTCTTAAGCCGGTTTCTACGGGGGCTGCGGATGAGGCTGATGGATGGTGTAAGTTTAGAGGTTGTTGAGGGGATTGAGCTAATTGGAGTAGAAGTTGGGTGATTTTGGGAGAAATTATCTAACGAGGTAGTCATATTCAACGATATGCTCCGTCGACGAACCATGAGACGCTGTTCCAATACGATATTCCGTGTAGTCCGCATATAGCTGCGAAGGCATCTGGCAAGGTATGAACCCAATTGATTGGCGAATGAAGCTTACAGAGTAGCCGATTCCGTCGGATCAAGATGTTCTCACCAAAATCTACGATACCACGTCTCGATACGCGTCTGAAGGACCAGGATGGCTGTTTCTAGAGACCGCTGGAGGCGTTCACTCACCCGGTCCATCTGGTACGCCCCAAGCTGATCTATACGCTCCATTGCGTGCACCAGTTATCCTCGTCGGCGACTCAAAGCTAGGCGGCATCTCACAGACCATTTCCGCTTACGAGTCTTTACGAATGCGCGGCCATGACATTGAGTCAATTCTTCTGTTCCAGGACATGAAGTACGAGAATTATCAATACCTTCGAGACTACTTTGGAAAGCTGGGCGGCATCTCAGTCGACACAGTCCCTGAACCACCTGCTAGACTCGATAATGAACAAGAAGACATTGAGCAGATGAAAGAGTACTACGCCTCCCGCAACGTCGACCACGTCCTTGAAGGCCTCGATAAACGAGGCAAATACCGCATCTCCCGTCTCGAATCAATGACCTCCAAAGCAAGCAAATCAATCTGGTACCCCTTCACACAGCAAAAGCTCGTCACAGCCGATACAATCTCCGCCATCGACTCAGCCCACGGCGACTATTTCCAAGTCCTCAACCCCTCCACCACCACTCCCAATCTACTACAACCCGCCTTCGACGGCTCAGCATCATGGTGGTCCCAAGGTCTCGGCCACGCCAACTCGCGCCTCACTCTCGCAGCAGCCTACGCAGCCGGTCGGTACGGCCACGTAATGTTTGCCGAGGCAATCCACGAGCCTGCATTAGCGCTGGCGGAGATGCTCCTCAAGGGTGCGGCAAACCCACGATTTTCACGTGTCTTCTACTCTGATAATGGGAGCACGGGGTGTGAAGTCGCTGTCAAGATGGCGCTTCGGGCGGCGAGGCTGCGGTATGGCTGGGGACCGAATGATGATGTTCATGTTCTTGGACTCAAGGGGAGTTATCATGGGGATACGATTGGCGCGATGGACTGTGCGGAGCCGTGTGTTTATAATGAAAAGATTGAGTGGTATGAGGGTAAGGGGTATTGGTTTGACTATCCTACGATTCAGTGCGTCAGAGGGAAGTGGACTGTTCAGGTTCCTGATGGTCTGAGGGATGAACTGGGACAGGACTCGGATCTCAGATCGATCTCGGAGGTTTTTGATCTCGAATCTCGGCTCAATACCGAGCACTACCGAAAGTATGAACGCCACATTGAGAGCGTTCTCTCAAAACTCCAAGCTTCTGGACGCAAGTTTGGCGCTCTCATGATGGAGCCGATAATTCTCGGCGCAGGAGGCATGATCTTTGTGTGAGTCTTTTCCCTCTTCTTGTCCAGTCCTCTTGTTATTCAGTATTAACATTATAGCGACCCCCTCTTCCAAAGAGCTCTAGTGGACGTCGTCCGTCGATCCCCTCACCTCTTTGGCAATGGCCCCAGCCCCAATGACCCACTCTCATGGTCTGGACTCCCCGTGATTTTCGACGAAGTTTTTACCGGGCTATACCGCCTCGGTCGGTTCACAGCGGCGTCATTCCTCGGCACCGACGCCGACATCTCAGTCAACGCTAAACTACTTACGGGAGGCCTAGTACCGCTCTGCACGACGATGGCATCAGAGAGTATTTTTGATGCATTTGTCAGTGATGACAAGAGCGATGCTTTGCTGCACGGTCATTCTTATACGGCGCATGCTGTTGGATGTCAAGTTGCTGTTGAGTCGGTACGGGAGATGCAGGGCATGGAGAAGAGGGGAGAATGGGAATGGGAGGAGAAGGATTGGGAGGAGGGTACGCAGGCTTGGTCTGTTTGGTCGAGAGAGTTTGTCAACAGTGTCTCGCACAATCAGCAGGTTCTGGGTGTTTGGGCTCTTGGGAGTGTTTTGGCGATTAGTTTGCGGGATGATGATGGTGTTGGGTACAAGAGTTTGGCTGCCAAGAAGCTTCAGACTCATCTGCGAGAGGGAACTGGGACTTGGAATGCTCATAGCCGAGTTTTGGGTAACGTCTTTTATGTCATGGCGAGTCAAAAGACGAGTCGACAAAGTCTCCAAGAGTTGCAGGGGTTGTTACTGGGGGCTTTGAGTAAATAGTCACCGGGTTATAAATGAGCACTGTCACCTGTGCCTAGCAAGATGCCTTGACTCAGCGTGTAGCAGCCCTCTCTAATATCCTCAATAACCATTATGTGATTGCTTCTCTTACTTGAATCATGCTATCCCCCGCCAGCACATTCATGACGTTATGCAATTTCTGGGGTGATCGACAGTCCCCTGCAGGGTTGACGTGTCGGAGGGGTCCACGTCAAGACTCAACCGTCACGAAATTTCAGTTTTCTCCAACACATCAAACAAACACCAAAGAGCCATCAAAATGAGTTCAAAACAGTTGTACGAAAAGACTCGAGAGCAGTCTATCTCTGACTTTGAAGCGCAAACCAAAGACCTCCAAAAAGAGCATCCGGATATCGACTTTAAAGCAGTCGTCATCGAACCAACCATGAACCTCATGTTTGACATCAAGGTACGTTGGCCGATCACATGTAGGACGTACTGACATTTCCAGGAAAACCTCACCGAAGACGAGCGGAAGAAACACGAGGAATACATCACCCGAATGCTTCAGAATACGGGCAATCCGTCCAAGGCAGAGAAATACCTTTGGCAGGCCAGAGACTACCTGAGGCCCTACCCTGACGTCCTCAGACAATTTGACGACATCTACATCAACCAGAGACCAATCCACGTCATGTTATCTCAACTGCACGAAACATTCCACCAAGCAAATAGACATCCATAGACATATCCAGAATCATTTCGTTAGCCTCAGATACTTAGCCCAGTTCCCCGCTCACATGACGCCCCATCAATAGGGCGCGATGACAAGGTTTCCCTTTCGTCAGCCAATCAGAAATCACCAGACAATGCCGCCACTTGATAACCTTTACTCAAGGGATCAGACCTCTCTTCTTCACCTTTACAGTGACGTGCATGCATTGACCCCTACACTCACTGCTCACCATGAATTTCAACAACCCCAATCTCTTCACAGACGTCGATCTATTGGACGGCTTCATCAGCGATGATTTAACCCCCTACTTGTCCGACTCAGCCCCTCCACCAGACCCATCAAACACAAACCCCAATCCTGCTCCAACTCATCCCGCGCCGCAAAATCCCTTCACGCCCCTGTCGCTGCATGGCTACACGCAACCAGCGCCGCCTGCAAAGGTCGGCGGGAGATTCACGAGGGAGTCGGTGCGGATACTGAAGAATTGGCTCGCGACGCATCAGAACCATCCGTATCCGCGCGAACCTGAACGGCGGATGCTGCAGGAGGAGACGGGGCTTACAAAGACGCAGATATCTAATTGGCTGGCTAATGCGAGACGGAGAGGGAAGATTCCGTCGAGTGCTTCTTCGCCGAGACATGGGGATACGCCTGCTATGGATATTCCGCCTAGACCTGGGACGCCGGCTGTGAGGAATACGTCTGATATGGATCCGCTGCAGAGATGGGTTGATTCGCCGCCCGAGGATGAACCTGCTGCTGTTACTGCGATTGCGAGGGCTGTAGCGTCTGTGCGACCGCAATCAGGTGAGTCTGGTGTAGCGTGAGTGAGTGAGGCTAACAGAGTAGGTTCCTCGAGTCCATACACGAGACTATCGCGAACGCCATCAGTAAGAAGTGTCGGCACATCGAGGTCCAGCTCTATCAGCTCAGTTAATTCTCACACAAGCCGCTCATCACTCGGCCTCAATGAGCTCTTTAGTCGGGGAAGTTCTCGTCGCAGAAGACGTGCATACAAAGAAGAACGACGATCACTGGCAGCTCCCCGAAAGGCATTCCAATGCACATTCTGCACCGAGACATTCCGAGCAAAGCACGACTGGTCACGACACGAGAATTCGTTGCATCTGCCTCTGGAACGATGGGTCTGCAGTCCAGAAGGACCTCGTGGCCAAAAAGCCGACAGTCCCGAGAGTCGCTGCGTTTTCTGTGGTCATGTCGATCCAGATGATGCACACATCGAAACTCATAACTACTCAGCGTGCAAAAATAGACCTGTTCAGGAACGCACGTTCAATCGGAAGGATCATCTCAATCAACATCTCAAACTGGTCCATAATGCTAAATTCGCAGAGTGGCCGATGAGGCAGTGGAAAGCTCCTCCGCCTGTAATACACTCCCGCTGTGGTTTCTGTAATCTTGTGATGGAGACGTGGATTGATCGTGTGCATCATCTAGCAGATCATTTCAAGACGGGCAAGACCATGGCTGACTGGAAGGGCGATTGGGGATTTGAACCGCATATTCTTGAGCTTGTCGAAAATTCGATCCCCCCTTGTGAGTTTTGTCGTCAACGTATTAATGGAGGTACTGACATTCTAGACTTTATCGAAACTGAACGAAATAGTCCATTTCCATTCGAAGGCAGCCGTGCACTCGTAGAGACGCCCCGAACAGCTTATGAGCTACTCAAATTGGAGCTTGCGTATTTCATGCAGAATCACTTTTACAAACATGCGCGAATGCCGACCGGTGACGAAATGCAGCTCGAAGCGTGCCGAATTCTCTTTGCTTCAGAACCGCTATCTCACGTCGATCTAGTATGCCCATCATGGCTTCGAGATGTGGTATTTTCGAATGTTGCAATCTCACAGCAAGCTCAATTCGGACCGATGAGATCCAACGCCGAGAGTCGACTTTCTTCGCTAGAAATTAGCGGAAAGAATAATATTTTTGAAGGATGTCCCTTTGAAACGCAGCTGCAAGAGTTTGTGCAGGCAAAACAGCTCTTGGGGTTGAGCATCAGGGATGATGAACTGCGGGAAGAATGCTGCAGAATTGTCGGTCGATTGGAGGAAGTTTCAGCAACACCATCCGATTTCATCGCGAACTGGCTCATCAAGATCATTCATTTACCCGGCGATTGGCTTCTCCCGTTCCGACAGCGCACAGGAATTGAGCTGATCGGATTATCAGAGGGAATGAACTTGAACGCGATGATCCAAGACTACACGCGCCTGGAGCAGGAACTCGGGGCATATCTCGACCTGCAACGCGTCATTGGCATTGAACCACCCGACGACGACCTCCGCCGACAAGCGCGCGTTATAGTTCACGGCTCAGATTCAATTGTGAATCATACCGCGGCAGATGATGATTACTGGCTGGCTGCATTCCGGCAGCGACATTCCACGACGGCGGAAAACCCTGAAGCTTGGAACACGCCACTTCGACCAGATCCTCATCTCCTCGCTGCTCGAGGTCTCGTTCTCAAAACAAGTACAGCGTTCCTAAATGATCATAATTACTGGCGATGGTTCACACAGGAATTAAGACGATGGGTGTCTGCGATAATGTCTCCGCATAATCCAGCGAGTCGCGTTCCCTCAGATGAAGAGATTCAACATTACGCGCGATGGATCAGCTACAACGAGTACGTCACTCAGTCACCCTGACCCGTTTCGATCTCTAACAATTTAGCGACGACCCATTCAATCAAACCATCGCGGAGAACAAAGATTGGCTCGAGGCGTTCAAACGGGACGTCGGCATCACAGAGGCGCTTAATAATGGCCAGGTATAACGATCAACATGAATGTCACGCTTATTAAACTCTAACGGGAACTCCAACGGGAAAATAATAACTCTAACTTAGCAAGGTTAAAGAATTTAACCTTTTACTCTTATCTCCCGCCAAGTGAAACTCCCGACGTTTGCAATTCATCCGAAACTCGGGTCAGACTTTGCCGAGACTTTTAACGTGGATAAGCTTTTAGATTCGGCCAATTGTAAATGTCCGTGAAATAGGAGGATCTACAACTGTATCCTAGAGTAAAATATGCAATTCAAGTAGATGTTGATGCAATCACTGACTATCAAGAGTGTTGGAATAAGCTTACAGACTCAGCTCGCATTGGCCTTCTTACACAGGCAATTCAACCTGTAGCCCCAGCATCAGCCGCCGGCTTATAGGGCTGATCTCAACAAGCACATTTTTTGATTAGCCGAAACGGGATAATGTCAACTGGTTTCAAGGCACGGCTTGTGGGGGTAGGACCACGCTACGCGTCACCCAAGATCGTCAGCTTAGCCCGACAGTTTGGGGGCTAACCCGCGATTGGCCGCAGTGAGCATGGGAAGCCTGTAAGCTTAGATGTACAGTCTTGGCGATCACGTTTATATAACGAGTTTCCCGCTCGCTGGTGAGATTAATGGACAGCAGTTATTACAATGTCGTTTTCTACCCTGGTGGTGGGTATTTTCTACCTTGCTGGTGTTTCTGCCGCTTCTGTTTCACGGCAGATACAGCTTGGTGACCATGAGTACTTTGTTCCTCCGACTGCAGCGTGGACATTGGATTCGTGGGATGCCGAGGTTGATGCGGAGGAGTTCACGCCGTTGACGGTGGTCAAGTTGAACGGGACGGCAAATGCTGAGCGTGTTGCCTCTGCGTTGGGGGAGTATGAGAAGGATGATGTCTGGACCAAGGAGTTTACCCAGGGTATGTTATGCGATGAGCCTACTTGACGTGTCTGACGGCCGCAGCTTTATACATCAAGTCTGGTAAAGAAGTTGCCTTCAACTCCTCCAAGTACAACGTTTCAGCAGTATACACAGGCCAACAGTCAGTGCCTGCGGGTCCATACTTTGTACATCGCTACACGGGCAATGTCTTCCAAGCATACCGTCTCTATGTCGACACCAACCAAGCCTTCATCCAAGTAAGATCCCCGTTCATGCACTCAACATCGCTGACAGTAGTAGTCCACATACCAAGACCCCTCCGGAACCCACCATCCCCTTCGTGCCGGTGCCCTCTCCGCCGGAGGTCTCACTATCGCCGTCCCATCACGTCTCCACTATACCCCCACGAAAGATAAACCTCTCGCCGGCCTTCGTCTGGGTGTCAAAGATCTGTACGACCTCAAAGGCGTCAAGACAAGTGGAGGCAACAGAGCCCTGTACGAAATGAGCAAGGTCAAGACCAAGACCGCTCTATGCGTACAGAAACTCATCGATGCCGGCGCTGTAGTCGTTGGAAAGAACAAAATGTCCGAGTTTGCGTTCGCTGGTGGATACGTCACGGAACACATCGACTACCTTCTCCCCTTCAACCCTCGAGGTGACGGTTACAACTCGCCTGGCGATAGCTCCGGTGGCTCTGCTGCAGCTGTCGCTTCGTATGACTGGCTTGATGCTAGTATGGGAAGTGATACAGGCGGTAGTATCCGTGGCCCTGCACTCCAGAATGCTGTTCACGGCAATCGCCCTACACAAGACGCCGTCGATCTTACAGGAGCTCTACCTCTCTCATCAGCCATGGACACCTCCGGTATCATTGCGAGAGATCCTGCCGTTTTATCCAAGTTCACCCGATCTCTTTACGCTGGCACGATTAGAGAGTATTCTGGGTTGCCATCTGAGGTTCTCTTAGACAGCGGTAGTGAACGATTCCTCCTTAACCTAGAAAGAGACTCCCCAAAGGCGGCGACTGCAGTAGGGGAGTTTCTGAACAGCCTCACCAGTCTCCTGTCTACCGATGGCAGTGTCTTCTCGATTGACTCAGCCTGGACAAACTCTACACCAAAGGCATTCAGCGACGTGGACCTCTCCAACATCGTGGGTACTGTCTACTTGAACCTGACTACCTATGAGCAGTGGAACGAGTTTGGTCAAGAGTATGTTGAAGAGTACAAGAGTCTGAACGATGGTGCATTCCCTCATATGGTGCCTGAGATTCGCGAAGGGTGGATGAACGCCAATAAGACAATGACGCAGTCGACACATGAAGATGACTTGGCTTCGAAGAAAGGAGTTGAGGAATGGGTCGCAAGCGAGTTTCTGACTACTGATAACAGAAGCTGCTCAAATGCTGTCTACGTCTATCTGTCGGCCAGCTATCCTTCATACAAGCCTGATGTTTCCCAAGAGTACGTTGTCCTCAGTGATCTTTTTTCATCACTAACAGATTAGTGGCTCAAACCCGTATATACGCGAGCTTCTTCAAGCCAGTTCTGAACAGCAGAGTCTCATCACCCAGCTCAACACGACCGTCAACTGCAACTCAACCCTTGGATCCGAGGAAGCCTGCGAGCAATCGTTGGAGGCAGAAAAGTCAAAGTCCAACTCAGGCAGTCAGACCGTCTACGCTGGAAGACTCGCCTCAGTCGCAGGCCTCCCAGACTACGCAGTCTCACTCGGCATGTTTGACCTCGGGCAATTCTCCAACTCAACCCTCCAAAAGGAGCTTATTCCCCTTGGCGTAAACATAATCGCGGCAAAAGGCTGTGACTTTGTAATTCTCGATATCATCGAGGCACTCCACAAAGAGGGTGTTATCAAGACAGCCAAGACTGGTAAAACATCATAAGTGGTAATGAGATAGTGAATAATTATTGTCCCTAATACATCCCCGCAATTTGGGACCAGCGGACGACATGATCCGGGCGGGGAAGCTGAATCGTGGTGAATTACTGTAATTGCTTTAGTGTATTATCATTACGTCGAGTCTGATTCGCTGGTGGCAGGTCGGGGAAGTAATCCGGAATAGGAAAGTTTCTAGGCACAGTATCATCGCCACGATTATTTAAGTCCAACGTTGTTCTGGTCTTGTTTCCATCAAACATGTCTTTGATACCTGAATCAATGGGTCTTCATCAACAAGTTGTCCTCGTTGCCTTTGCGGCAGCGGGGTTATGTCTCTTTGCTGTGTATGAATGGATGCGCAAGGGTAAGGTTGCTGGTATGTTCTCTCATCTATCAGGGAACTCATCTGGCAAGACAGCCAAAACGGACATTGAATGGAAGACCCCTTCGCCAAAACCTCTGGTTGACTTTGATCTGGACGCAAAGAAGCCTGAGCTGTACCGACCGTGTCGCCATGGACCTAACCACGTAACCATGGGCATTCGGAAGATGGACTGGAACAATTGGATTGAGATGGACTCCAACTTTCTCTGGTACCACGACCTCAAGGTCTCTGAGCTCGAGAAGGATATTGATGCACATGTTCAATATGTTGACAATGCTGTTACTCGAGATGCTTGTTTTGAAGTGCTGGAGGAATTGACTGCATACTTAACAGTTCGATACCCTAAGATCTTTCAGCTCAACAACGGCATCCTTCGTAATACATTGACCAAGGAAAAGTTCAATTACCCAGCTAGTATGTATTGTCCCCATAGTCAAGACTTGGCTGACCATCAGATACTCCCAAGGAAGCGATGGCCACAGCTGCCAAACTAGTCCAGGACGATCTCATAATCATGGTTGAAGAAGAGGGTTAGTCTCACAGCTAGGTCTCTTACTCGGCTGACATTTTAGACGGTCAATATCACCTTGACGCTGGAGCTGTTTGTCTCCCTGGCTTCTGGCGATTGAGTGAAAAGTTTAGAATGTCTCTAGACACTCTACACATTGAAGCCAAGGTTCCTCACTACCAGTCGAAGCTGCAAAAGTCTATGAACCGCTTCTTCAAGACGATGCAGCCGGACAAGGCAGTGATTCGAAACAACGTGAGTCCGTTATCCATCTGGTAGTACACGCTGACCACGCAGTTCTTTATTCAACTTGACGATGGTCTTCACTGGTCCCACCGCATGGGCGACCAAGACAGCACTGAAGTCGCTTGTAAGTACACCTTCACTTCTTCTCAATACCCCTAACAACTCTTTCTCAGCCTGGGAAACGGCAAATGACAAGGGTCTCACCATCAACGACCTCTACTTCCGCTCCGAGAGACAGTCACTCCGACGACTTCCTCGATCCAAAGCTCTTCTCTTTACGGTTCGGACATACTTTGAGCCTATCACTACGATCGCACAAGAGCCCCATGTTCCAGGTCGTCTGGCCGAAGCGATTGAGAACTGGGATGAGGCGGCGTCAAAGTACAAGGGCAAACACCACTGGGCGGATATTCTCCTGCCATACCTGCATGAACAGGATGAGTTGCAGAAGAAATCGGGAATCTTGGAGAAAATTCCAGAAGGAACATTCCCGTATTAGGCAGAATAGGCAGAAACATAAATGCTCTGATTACTTGTTCTTTCTCATTCTTAGCCAATAGAGATCCACGGACTAACATTGTTCCCGGGGGATGTCAGCCAGCTTACGACGCGGTATCTGAGGCGGTAAGACTTTACCAACTTCATCGCAATTGATAGAGACAGAAGCCCAGATAAATCGCGCCATGTCGCTCACTGAGTTCCATTACTTCCTAGCACTCCCCTTGGAGCTCCGCCAAGAGATCTACAGCTTGGCCACGCCACCCCGCTTTGTCGACGTCGTACGATTCACCGACCAAAGTTACGATGAATTCGCGGAGCATATACGCTCAACACCAAACGCCATTCGACTCGACGAGTCTCTCACGCACTTCTCATTTAACTGGAAATCTCAAATTCCGTCCCAGACCAAGCAGAAGAGTCTTGAGCACTATGGCTTTTCGAGCACCAAATCCGCATATCGGCCTTGGAACGTGTCAAAGCTCGCACCCCAAATCAGTCTTGACTGGCTAAGCGAGAACCCTGCTTATGCATGGGAACTCTGTAGGGAAGGCCATCTGTTCAGCAACGCTCCAATCCCTGCGCTCTTGCATACTTGCCGTGAATCTCGAGACCACTTGATCAAGAGTGGCTATCAGCTTGCCTTTCGCACTCGGTCCCACGGTCCCCAAACATGGTTCAACTTTGATACAGATGTCCTCTTCGTATCTCGTGGGGATGATTGGGGTACCAATCATCGGGTCCTGAGTGGCTGCTCGTGGGATATCGGTCAATTCCATCCCATCGATATGAAAAGGGTGAAGAGAATCGCCTTGGACGACTCTACAGGCTCGCTTTATATTTCACATCCTAGTTTCGCCGAGGCAAATTACATGCTCTCTGATCTTTCGTCTATATTGCGGCTCTTTCAGCACCTTGAGGAGCTACTTTTGGTGGAATGGACAGATCCTCATATAAGGGAAATCCGCTCGATGAAAACATCAAACTCCAAAGGGAAGAGACGACACAATTACGACACCAAACTTCTTTGGAGCTATCAACCCGTCAGTGAGGTTGATGCATCTTTGCAAATGTTTCCGCCAGAGGATTATTCGAGTACCCTGGCGGTAACATCCATCGGGCCATACGGAGAACTCCTCAAGCATCACAAAACGCTACAAAGAAATGAATACTTTGAGACAGTTCAGAACTCTCTGCAAGATAAGCTTATTAGATACCGAGACTCGGTAGCTGCAAGACACAAGCTGGATACCGAATTATGGTGGGAGATACCGAAAGTCACAGCTGTGCATGTCATGTCAGACTGGGGACACGAGATTCTTGGCCGCGAACGGGAGGGCGCCCTGAGTCGGGTTTATGAACTTCGAAAGAAGTGGCTGGCCGATGAGAAGAGACGTCTCAAACCTCGGCCACAGGGAGAAGCATATGACTTTGAAGCAGATGAAGAGGCATACAACCTTGTTTTAGAGGCAGAGGATCCATATGAGGCTCAGAGGACATGGTGGATTCGACAAGGGATAATCCCATTTATTGATGAGTGAGCAACTTGAGAAGCGTTGACGGATTCGTTAGGATGACGTGTACTGCTAATGACAACAAGAATTAGGTGAGACCAACACAGTATTGGTGAATTTTAGGCTACGTATTCTTGAGGTGTTTTCACGTACAGAGCTCTCTTGCTCTTGTGATCTTCCTGGTGTTTTCCCTCAATTCACGGCCAATGCGGCGAGATAAGAAGTGACGGCTAGCAGAGTATCCAGTGGATTATTTTTGGTAAGCAGTGATGGATCGTCTGCAGTGACAAGGATACCTTTTTACTATCTAGGTCTAGTCAAGCATGCATCATCTTTAGAACAAGCAGGTATTCTGTTTATAGCTCAATGAATTCAGACCCTACCAGTACTGGCTCTTTCTATAAATAGGTAAGAAATACTGAGCCTTAATAGGGCATAGGTTTTAGCACCTCTTGCCCAGATTAGAAACAAGTAATAGCTTAGCTAATAGTATATAA
>JABSTL010000426.1:0-40419 GCA_013759095.1 Fusarium sp. NRRL 29148
ATATCTTTTATACTTATTAAATAATAATGCGGAAATTTTAATAATAGGGTAAAACTTATTTAGTTTAGTAATGCGCATCTAACCACAATCATGCAATAAAATGCTTCTTAAAATGTAGTCGCGGATGGCCACCTGCTTACCAAAGCCGACATAATCATCACCGTGCCTCTATTTCATATTCTATTATGACGTGAGATTGTCCGTCAAGACGTTTGTTGCCTGTGCCGACTCGACGGACTCAATCACATCGTGTTTTCGGGCATTCCTCGCGACCTGTGAGGCTGTGATGCATTCGCATCTCGAAGCTGAGGTAATAAGAAATTAAATACAGTGTCAAAATCAGTTCCACTATCTGTTCCCCGTGCAAAGAGCGTCCACTTCACAACAAGCTTTATTCGTTTAGCTGTCTCGTCAGTCAAACGATCATGCCCTTCGTTCTGTCAATATCGGGCCCGATTGCCGTTATGGCCAATTTAGTAGTAGATAACATAGACACGGCGGATTTTCTAACTAAGAAGTAATAGATAAAGGCAATTAGAATCCTCGAAGCGTTCTATCGCGATTTATAGTAAGTATCAACCACCATGACACCTATAGTGGATCAAATAGCCTGAAATTATGCTAACTAGGCAGCTTTGTCTGAAAGCGGACATACCTTTGCATATGCCACTGTTTGATATCCAAGGTACTTCGCTCAATGACTCATACGTAGTGAGTGAGGGCCGGGAAAATATAAATCTGTGGTTTACCAGCGTTTCCAAAGCCTGAAGGTTTGGTAGGGCCACCATGATGCTTGTAGGACAGGATAGGTGAGCCAGGCCCATTGCCTAACTCAAGGTCTAAGATACAATCAGCATATCGTTTGTTCCAGATTCTGTGATGTTTGTTAGATCAAGGCCGCTGAGCCTGTAGATGTATCGCCAACTTACAGTACAGTCGTGTCGCGGTGCAAGTTCCGAATATCTCCGCCCCGGGCAATCCACTAACCACTTTCATCAGACCACTCCGTCTTGCCTACAGTAACTCGTTGGCCGGATCCTGGATTATCATTTAGTAATCTAAAGTATTTGATGAAATCAAGGCATATACCATTAGCAGTCAGCCACTGATCATTTGCCTCACTCTTGATCCAAACCGTGTCTTCGCCGGGTAGAGCCCAGACAGACCAGATCTGGTTTTTGCTATTCTCGTGGCCGTGAGGTCCACTAAGAGTTGAGCATTTTCAGCCTCGAGTTGGCCATGTGTTCGTTGATGAAGGTTGATTATGCGCTGAGCAGAAGTCAATGTCTCCTCTGAGAATGTGATCATAGCAACCCTAACTCCAGTTGGCCGTGTGTGGAGTTCTAGGTTCTCTGTGCCGGAATAAGCTCTCAGTTGTGTGGAGTTCAGTGCGGTATATTGACACTACTGCAAACACTTGTCTAATTCAGGTCTGAACTCAGACTATCGATTCACTAACGTTATGCAACACTTTAATTCACGAATCACAAAGATACCCCAGTGATTGGTACGCTTTGACCCTACCGCTTCTCCCGAGTACAGCTTGTAAGCTAGCTTCTGGAACCGAATTTTTCGACACCTCAGCCAGCCACGAACCATTGCAAAGATAGTAGATCCGCTACGAAATCTGGGGGTCTTTCGTTACCCCGTACTTACAATATCTCTTCAACAACAGGGCGATTCGTAGTGTCTCTTTTAGAGCAGTGCCACACTAATACAGCCTACTCCCCCATAACATAAGTACCTTGGCCTTCCCTACCTAAATTTCTTTTTGACCATCAGCTCAAATCCTCATCTCTACATATTCTCTACACATTCTCTACACACTAATACTTTGCGCAAAATGCCGGAAGAAGGAATCACCAATCCAGGAGAATGGACTCAGCGAATCAAGGTCAACATACGCAGTCAGGTTGGCGGCATGTATGTTGATCTCAAGAGCGGAGGCGGAGACGAACCTCCCATTATCTCATTGTGAGATTATACCTACTCCCTCTTTAATGTTGTATCTTCATTCTGACCATAATTCTCAGCGATAATAAGACGTGGGAGACTAATGCTAATCAACATTGGCTTCTTTTCTCCACCAATTTGCCTCAGGATTCTCGAGTCCTCATCAAAAGCCCAGTGACTGGTGGTTATCTGGCTAGCTACGGTGTGTGGTACTATAAGACTTTAATTCGAAGCATCGCTGATACATTCGATCACAGGTCGTGGTGAGAACGTCCGCTGCGAGTCAGGCGACCAGGGGGGCCAGAAGTTTCACTGGTACTTGGAAGGCGGCGATCTAAACAGCTTGAGGCAGGATCAAGCTGTCAGGTGAGTTGAAGATACTCTGAACAGTGAAAAAAAAAAGAAGAAAAAAATATGCTTATTTATACTTTCTTGTGATAGGTTCCGCTCTGTCAAGTACCCTAAGCTCTATCTTGACATGACTGGAGACGGCAAAAACGGACATCCTTTTATCTCTTGGGAGGGCCACAATGGTCCCAACCAGCAGTATCTTCTTTGGTTCCGTAATTAGATAGATATCCCTCAGGGCTGTATCTATTGCGTGTTGAGACCTGAAGCCGTAATAATTTATATCTATCATACGATTGCCATAGCAAAATACATTCTTCTGTAGTAAATATAAGCTGAGATTATTGTCTTATAGGCCTATACGCTCTAGTTGCTCAGTATAACTCATGGCTCGCTGCAAGCAGTTTCTAGCTCCCGATTCTACCAACAAAGTGAGATACCGAAGATGCATCCACCCAGCAATAGAAAGTTGATTTCCTGCCCTTTTCCTAGAATTTTAACACGTAAGGAAAAAGGAGGAAAAGGGTGACTCTGGAAGCATTTTCTCGCCTACAGGGATAATCTTGAATCCCATTTAACTGAATTCTTTCACTGTCAAATCGTTACTAGAAACGAGCTGCTTGGGGCAGCCGTGAGTCGTGGCCTCTTTGCAACATCCGAGGGGCGCCTAGGTTCCAGCTTGAAATCGACACGCGAAGGTGATGAATTGTGGATCTTAGATAGATACCAGGTTCCCTGCCTGCTACGACCTACGGGCGATGGGCGATGGGCGATGGGCGATGGGCGATGGGCGATACCGCTTGGTTGGGGAGGCATATGTTCATGGTATCATGCACGGGGAAGCTTTGGAGGGTTTGGATGTCCAAGACCTAAGCCCGGTCATCATTGTGTAGTCTAGTCTCTAGATGAATAAATTGATACACTCGATCAGCCGAAGTCAAGCATTTAAGCTCGGCGGCAGAGAGGTGATATTGCCAACCCGCATGCATGGCAAGCCAAGTCAACAAGAGAACCAGATCTGAAGTCTGACTAAACATGTTTAGTCGAACCATGTTTAGTCGAACAAGAAATCATCAAATTCGTCGTCAGGAATTTCGAAAACTGGAGTGTCAAAGTCCGATCCTGATTCCTAGTCCTGATAGACAGTTTCCACTACAGTTTCGCCATCCTCGTCCCATGCCGCATCATCTTCCAGTTTCATTGTCTTGCCAGTCAAAATATCCAGCGATCGAGTATCGAATTGCGGAAGGGTGTGAGTCAAGATCCTTATGGTTTTAGGTGATTCCATGCGAGTTACGAGAGCTTCCGCCTGTTCCTGTATGTCCGCCTTCAATTGGGTCAATCCACCAGCCAGGTATTCGCATGGAGCTGAATGATCCCACGGCAGTACGCTCGGCTGGTCCGGAGGCAGACACAAGTTTATGGCCACAGTGCTAAGTCTCAGCTTTGTATCGGGGCCCTGGGTCTTCAATACATCAGGGCAGATGCTGCACAAGCGCAAGTGAAGCGTTTGGAGGGTACGAAGAAGGGCGCCAATGAATGGGCAGATATGGTGTTGGTCGACCTGTGTCAGTCCTGAAGAATTTAAGCTCGTTCCAGAGAGATCCAGCACCAAAACGCTCAGATTCTCCGCTGAGAGCAATCTTCGCATAGTAGACAGTGACAAATATCCCCCAGGGGGGAAGAGGGTGAAATTCAGGGAAGAACTCGATGCTCGTATGCGCAATGTCCGCAATCTAGGAGACTGCTGGGCTATAATGGCAAGACTTGCAAGGCCATCATCTAGGGCCACTCTCCAGTCTCTGACCGAGTTGTCCCAAGGATAAATGTATGGAGCAGTAGGCTGTGAAGTCGGATTCTGCGCATTATCCTGAGGAGAGTGTGTAGAGATGCCGTGTTGGAATCCTTCTATATCGATATTGACTGTTTCCAAGTGACCTTCAGTAGTCGAAGTCCTTTTTGGTACCGGAGAGGTAGCTAGAATTCGTAGGGCATCGTGGGAGAGGGTGACGCGTTTGAGGCATGTCGGGAGAGCGAACTCGAGCCACTTCTTGCAGACTGTAAGGCGGCTTAGATCCTCTTGAAAGAATGACGGGTCAAGTTCATCAAAGATCTTTTTTAGGATCTCCGGGGGCAATCCTAGGAGTGGCATCCTGAAAGTTGAGCAATAGATGATGGGTTGGGGCAAGTTGCTGCGATGGCGAGTATGAGAGCAATGCACGATGGGACATCGCACGTAGAATCAAGGGGTCCCTTCTGATTGGCAGATTGAGCAACAGCCTCTCCACATCACGCCGTGTGGTCTAGATAACCAATAACAACGCCGAAGCACCCGCCCAGAGTCCTACCTCCACCAACTTAACAAACTTGATTATCTTACCTACTTTACATCGTCTACTTTCTGAACCTCGCACCAACATCCATCCCCAGGCCTTCCCGCCCCTTTCTTGTTTTCTCTATCTCTTCCCACTCCTTCTGAACCACATATTTCGACAAGTTCTTCCCTAAGCTCTCATTTCCATCTGAAGAGACAAGATGGAGATATCATGTAGCTCCTGGCAGGGTTTTGATAGTCTGAAGCCAGGTTCGGAGAAATACAAGAGAATCCAGCTGTTATTCTCTTCGGCAAATTTTGAATATTTGGAGACTTGCGTCATAGAGTCGCGGAGGAAGCACCAGCCAAGCTTGTCTCAGGATATTTCATGCAGCCTGGATCTGAAGCGTTTCGTATCCGGTTTCAACAATGTTGTCCTGGAAATTGCATTTTCGGACAGCGTGTTCTAGGTCGCTCGAATTCCTCATCAAAAACTGAACGACAAGGACAAAATATCATTACTCAGTGAGATTGCCACAATGAGGATAGTCCAACATACTACCATCCCTATTCCTCAAGTTTTCGAGTTTGAGATATCTGCAGACCAACCCTTTGGCTACCCATACATGTTCATGGAGCATCGTGGTCACTCCCTTCCGAATGGCCTGGCGAGAGCTATACCTTGCGAACATCGTCCTAAAGTGGCGAAGCAACTCGCAAACGTCTTTACAGAACTTCAAAACCTAAACTTTAACCTCATTGGGCGCCTCTGGTGTGAAGATGGAGCTGATCAGCCCGTTAAAGTCATAGCTATGGACTGGCATGCTTCGCCAGGCCCTCTAGAAACGTCGTTTGAATATTTCTACAGCCAGAGACAAGCAGAAAACCGGGAGTCGATGGACTTGCATCCAGACGATCCAGACTGGTTAACAGCGTGCTGGGTACTAAAATCAAGTCTCACCCACATGATCATTGATGATAGGGTCCGAGGCCCATTCCCTCTGTGTCATCTCGATCTACACTGTGGCAATATGCTGTTTGACAAAGAGTACAATCTGACTGGATTCATTGATTGGAGTAGCGCGCAAGCTGCTCCTCTCGAGCAGTTGTCTGTATGTCCAGAATTCGCCACGTTTCCAGGGATGACAGATGAGGAGAATCAGCCCATGATCGACTTTAAAAGTCTTGTCGTGCAATATATAAGGGGGATAGAGCAAGAGCAAGAAAGAAAGCCACCTCTTGATAACCCAGATCTGGACATTGCAGGGCAGTCGAATCTTATGCCCCTTTCCACCTACATGGCTTCTAAAAGTGCAGAGATCACATATCGTTAGTACATGTCTTCACCTAGAGGAAATCTCTTCGCCGGGAGGATGGTTGCAGGTCTTATCTATGGAAGGCGTGTTACTTGGGAACAGTTGAGAGAGGTGTATGGAGCTATGTCGCTTTTCTAATCATGAGTAGCCCTCGTTCATCCTATATGAACCAAAAATACATAACTCATAATCAACAATTAGAGATCCGCTCTGGTGTAATGGTAGCACATATCGCAGACTTACCTAGGTTACTAGGTAAATAGGGACCTCTTCGGGGGTCACCTCCACTCGCGATAAGGTTCTTGGTTCAAATCCGAGGAGCGGAAGAGTTATCTTTTTTGTCGTATTTCCTTCTTTTTTATGTTAACATTATCTTGCTGATTCCAACACTAGTATAGACCAGCGTGATGCGTGGGTTACCAACTGTATCTGTGATGGCGAAGACAAATCACTCCTGCTGCATTGCAGTTACTGATATAGAAGCTCTATTGCCTGTGCTATCATGCCAGCAGTCCTTACCACTAAATGGAAGTAATCAATACCAGAGAAGAACCTCATACACACATGACAACTATTGAGTCATTTAAATCATAGCCTGGTAAACCGGTTACCAGCCAGACTTAGGAATACTCTTGCTTACTGGAGGCCATTCGTTTCAAGGAGAGACCCAGGCCGTGTGTTTGTTTATTGCACTGCAGGGGGCCTACAAACGCTGCACCTAGCCGTATCCAAACGGCCGGCGTCCCCACCACCTTGCCATAAATTCTTCCAAGTTTCCCTCTCCCCCATCTTCCACCTCTCCTCTCTCGACTCCTCCAAATCCTTTCGCATCATCACAAGTCTGCTCAAAGATCTTGACGAGTGACAGCAAGCCACCCCTGGCTACCAGGCATCATGGCTTCCAACAACACCCAGCTCGCGAATCTACAAGACAAGAAGCACTTCCCAGGATTCGAAGACCTAGCTTGGGACAATCAACTCGACGAGGACTACTACCGCCAGCGAGAAAACGGTTTCTGGGAGCCTCGCAAGCACTGGGTCTTCATCGGCGAGATCGTCGAGGTCGATATCCTTTTCCGCGTTAGACTCACCGTCAAGGACCGCGATGGTATAGAGATTCCGATCGCTATCTACACTGAAGCTCGTGGTGTAGAGCTCAGTCCCTCGAACCTTCAGGTCGGAAACACTGTCGTGATCTTCTATGCTGTCAAGCATCTCTTCATGGACATGACCATCGGCATCCGGCATGAGGACCTCCAGTACCTCAAGGTTTGTGTTCTCTCTCTCCAGGCCTTCTCATACTGATTCCTTTCCAGATCTTCCCTATTTCCCTCGATGACATGATCAAGCTCAGCGACAAAATTCAAACTCACGCTACACTCACCGACGGGATGAGAACCTGTCACGGATGCAACAACAAGGCAGCGAAGCTTATGAAGTGTGCCAAGTGCGGTTTCTTTTGGTACTGCAGCCAGAAATGTCAGCTCTGGGGTTGGAAAGAAAACGGCCACAAGGAGGACTGCAAGATTCTTCGGGATGGCAACTTCAAGGGACTGTTCTCTATCAAGTGGGATGAGTTTCACAACCACCTCTCCTTTCCGCTGCGCGGTGTCGAGGGATAGAACTCGGGCAGACTCGCTGTTGTTGCAGACTTTTGCAGGGATTCTGTTCCATGATTATATTGGAGAATAAGGGGCCTGGCAAGTTGTGTTGGCTTTGGTAGACTTGATAAATCATTGCTCAGAATTAACATCTAGAGCTTATATGGCACAAATGAAGTAAACGAAGCAGCGTGTTGATATATGGACTCAGGACCGGTGCACCCCGACGCTTGAAGAAGCGCCAGAATCGCCCCTGAAGACGGGAGGTAAAGTTAAAGCCACGAGAGGTGAGTCTCTAATGCGCCCCCTAACCCTACTAACTTCAGCTCCTGAATATCATGACAATTCGAACCTTGAACGAACGCTGATAGGCGAATTGAACAGGCACTCGCAGAAATGCATCGCTGATTCGAGACGCTGTCGACGCAGTCGGCAAGGAAGATTGAAGATAAGATCGTCAATGCTTCGTCTCGGGATGGTTTCTGCCAAGTTTCGACTAAAGTCCCGAACAAGAGCGACGGATATATCCAGGCATCGGAAAGCGGTGCCAACAAATTCGCCTTGCTACACCAAGTCTTGGCCTAGTCGCGTGGTTCCCACGCCGATGAGAGTCAGCATATATCACACCTGCGCAGCAAGCCGAAGTGCTTGGAGGGGGCGCACGTCGCCCTCGAAACACCTCTGGTCAACAACAGCAGGAAGAACTGCGGGTTAGAAGCGAAGTGCCTTCACTGCGGCAAGTTTGTGAAGACTTGCACCCATGAGCCGACTTGCGTCAGGGCGCTTCTGCCAGACGGAGTGGGGGTAAGCTGAGTCTACTTCTTGGTATTCTGGTTACACGACCACACTGTAATGCCTAGAATCCCTTCGTAAACACGGGATCAATGTTGCTGGAGTGAAATGATGGAAGCTTGTGTTTCGTTCGAATCGTGGGAGGATTTTGTGGAGAAGGGATGTGTCTGGCAGCTCTATAGTAACTCAGGCTGACTGGGTTCGCTTTGTATCCGTGTGGCATCATCTAGAGTGGATAACAGTAGCAAGACTCACGAATTCACCGTTACGTGTTGTCACTCTGATTTTCGCAAATGCATTACTACCTTTGCCCAGCCAACCTAATACACTCCCCTGCATTGGTGCTTGATCAATGTACAACCCGAACTGGTAGCGCGGGAGCTCGGCCATTGTTAAATCCTACATCAACCCATAGACTTTATATCCTTCGCCCGACCTAAAGTCGAGAGTCCCCTTCAAGTAGAGACTCCAAGGATTTACAAAGAACCGGAAACCTGGGCCCTCTTCTGCTTCCAGCTGGAAAACCCGAACGAGGATGTAGACGTTGCCCAAGTCCCCTTGGTGCTGGCGCATCTGCTAAAGCATTAGCACAAAGATACATGCCATACCAATCACGGCATTTCGCACCTTGTCGAGTTGATTCTGAGACATAAAGCATGGCTCACTGCATGAGCCTAGTGTTGCCTTGACCTCAAGATGAAACGTCGTGTCATGAGACCAGTCGGCGACTACTTCTGCGCCAACTTCTTGTAAAAACATCTTCATCTGGCCAAAGTGATCCTGGTATGTAAAGTCGGAAAAGTCCTTTTCACGCTCAGTGAATCGGGGATGCCCAGCCTCGACTCGCAACTTGCTCGTCCAACTCTCATATGTCCAATCCTTGATATGAGGTTGAAGCATACGATAGACCTACAGAAATATCCGTCAGTGAATAGCAGTCTGATGATTGCTTAGGATAACTCACGGAACGCTCCCCGAGAAACCCAATCTCCCTATATCTGTTAGATGGAACTACCAAGGCATCGGGGGAATTTTCAGGTCTAGGGCTATGTGGACCGAGGATGTTCTGGTAGAAAGCAGCCTCTATGGTTGAGCATCGAGGTAAGGAAAGATCGCTCCCAGGTGTGGTTTCTGCTGTTTGTGTTGGAACATTCTGGTCTAGTACTCCACGTAACTGAGCAGTACTTCTTCTCGGAGTTCTCGCAACTGGGATCTCATCTGCATGCAATACAGTTGGTCTTTGGATGGTTCTTTGGCTTGTTGAATTGTGAGATGGAATCATTTCGTTCCGTAGGACAAGTCGAGGCGAGCTTGCTGGAGTGATGAAATTCGTGTCATTGCCACATGGTGCTGATGAAATTCTAAGATTCCCGAATTCTGTTGCAAGATCGATCAACTGGCTTTCTTCAACGCTCTCGATCATTTCCTCTCTGTCAGAATCACTAACTGAGTCGGCTGTCGTTGTTTGATCGTCGTCGGTACTTTCTTGATCCTCACTGGCGCTTTCTTGGTCCTCGTCGTCGCTTTCTTGATTGCCAGTATCTCCATTGTTCGTGTTATCGGGTATTTCAATATTGTATCGCTCCAAGGTGCTCGGGAGCTGGGCGATAGGTTCTATCAGGAGGAGGGTGATCAGCTTGCCGTTGTTGGCGTCGTTCAATAGACTATAGAAGTACTCCAGTATTTCATGATCGACTTTGAACTGTATGGCCATGGCTATATCGTTGCGTATGTATATGTTTGTGGCCTTTCCATCGTTTTTGATCGTGATTAAATTGTCTTCACTGCTGATCTCGATGTCTCCCAATCGACTTTTAGTAAGAATCGATGATACTGACCACACCTGCACCGTGAGATCGTCCAAGAGTGCCGACTGATCTGTTGCTAGCCTATAAATCAATATGTAAGCACACACCCATCGTGTGTCACAGTTTCACATACGCGATGTAGTTCAATCGAGTCCTCAGATCACCTTCCCGGTGCAAGTCACGAATGCATGCGCCTCTCGGTTCAGTTGATTGCTCAACAGCACAAGAGAGAAACTTTCGATTCAAGTCCAGATCCTCAAAGAGGGAACGCAAAGACTTGACATCATTTACAGCCATGTCAAGCATTGGGACCCTGGATCGAAAAGTTCGCTCCAGGAATATTTCGTCTGGAATGTACCAATCATCCTCACATACCTTCGGCTGCTCGTCACTGTTTTCCTCTGCATACACAATAGGAAATACTGCAGCTTCTCTGATCCTTTGAGCCTGCTCCCTGCTCAGCTCTTCATGATCACGACAATAGAGCTTTAGGAGGAAGAACAGCTTCTTGAAGCGCTGGGCAGTCACATCGCCTTCACCTGAGATGGAACACAGTTCATCGACAATATCTCCAGTACTGGCTTGCTTCACACCTAGAATGGATATGAATAACTGCCTGCATGTGGGATAGCGATTTCTGAGTCTTGTGACCTGCTTCAGAGCACCTGGGGCATCCCAGACGCAGGAAAGATGGTCTACCCATCTTGGCTCGGGTTTTTGAACAAGCACGAGGGGCTGTTCCAGGAAAGCTGTGCTGTTGTGGGTTAGCATTGACTTTCAAATTGCTTTATTTATTCTACTCACCTTATCTGCTTCCACTCGGATTGCATGCTTGCGTTCAGTTTTTCGTATATCTCTCTGACTGCATCCTTGTCTACCTCATCTGTTTGTAGCTGTGCAAGCTTCTGGAGCTCTCGCAGAGTTGCTGTTGTATTGCAGGTGGTTAGGACGCCCAGAATTGATAGAAACCCCCAGTTGCACTCAGGATCCGGAAGGCTCACAAAATCGAGATGCGGACAATTTTGCTTCAGCTCTGGAATGAGGATAGCTAGGCGACCTAGGGGTCTACAATGGCCATCAGAGCCAGGCACTTGAAGTTCCGCTGCAGCCTTGATAATAATGGGGGATAGCATGCCTTTTCTGTCCCACTGTAGCCTCATGGCTTGTAGTAAATCCATCACATCGTGGCTGCGAAGAAAGTGCCACTCAGCACTTAGTTCGTTATTATGTAAAAGTGTTGGGACTGTAGAAAACTCTCTGTATCTGGATCCAAGGAGCCACCGTCGAAATAACTGTGCCTCTTGTCGTGGTCTATCTTTGGAGAGCTCAGCTTCATACTTACCAGAGAGCACCACGAATGGACTTGACGCGTTGTACTGGTATTTTGCTATCAAACCTGGCTTGACATCGGGGTCGACCAAGTATAGATGGCGTTTTCTAGTTCGCACGGTTTTTCCGCCCTCTATAGCTACTAAGTGAATGTTGGGAACTTTGTAGTTGATACACGACTGATGATCAAAAAGATAAAGAGCGTCCGTGACAAGATCCATTTCTGTGCGGCAGGGCCCCGGGGGCAGATCATAGTGAAGTTCGATAATCAATTCGCAAACTTGAGCAGGGCTGTATTCTCGAATTCCCAAGAAACTTAGAAATCTTCGTCTTTCTGAGTCTTGAGATACAGATTTATCTACGAGAGAGAGCTCGATGCCAGTGGGCACATGCTCTTGGGTGTGCGTAGAAGTAAAAAAGACGCGATCCTGACGCCCTCTGACCCATGAGCCATCCCGAAGAGGCACAATTGGTAAATCTCGGAGCTTCCCTCGTAGCTTCTGTTGGTTGCAGAAGATTGAGCTGACTTTTTGGTGCCACTCGACTGATTGTGCCTTTAGGCCGTCAACTCCAACTTCATTGATCCATTGGGAAAGCTCTCGGCATAGATCATTGATATTCAGAGTTTTGACCCCAATTAAGGAAAGTTCTGGCTTCACGCTATCATACTCAAATGACAAGTGCGAGCGTGAAAGCGACGGGAGGTCGAAAACAGTTCCATTTTCAAATCTATACTTTTCAGGAACGTAGTAAAGATCCGTAGGCTTTCGTAGAGTGCCTCCCGCTCGCGATCTCAGTAAGGGTATATCACGCAGGGCAGTCATCATGTTTTCATGGAGGCCATACCAAAACCCCGAGGTTCCATGATGGCGAGGGAGGTATTTCGGCCACTTGTAGCACAGTCCCTCCCCATCCCGGGTGGGGGATAGTGAAACAAGACGGTGGATCGCGTCCACGAAAGCAGTCTGGATTTCATCCCTGAGAGACCAGTTCCAAAGGCTCGATTCATTGAGACCCTCTCGACTGGCTACAAGTATAAAATCCGCATGGATAAGAAACTGAACCGAGGAGTGTTAACTGATTGTCTGCCTACGTAGAGCTTGCTTAAACAAAAGATCACTTACGCGGAATCCAAAATCGTCAACTGGGAGGAAAGCAAACACCTTTTGAGTGTTGGCTACGGGATTAGCTTCACTGTCGACTGTAAACGCTAGTACGACCTCAGAAGAAACCACGCCTTCTCTCTGGGGTTCTGGGGGTAGCTTCTCGACAACATGTCGGTGGACGATGAATTCTTTTGATGTAATATCGTCGCTTTCAACAGATATTTTCACAGCTTCTCCTTTATATCTTGCGTCGAATCTCGTAATCTTACGTCGATAACACTTGTTCAAGCCGTAAGTCGATATATGGACCTGGTCCAGATTGCGTAGGAAGAGCAGCAGGTCTGGCTCGATACTGTTTAGCTCCTTCTTAATGATCTCGTAGTCGCGTTGACTTTTCAACTCCAGCAGGAACTGCGTATGATCAACCACGCGATCTGCGGTAGGAAATTGGGAGGTAATGGGAAGAATCATTCCGATGCGAGCATTGCGGTCAAACTTGAATTCATAAAGCCCACTTGCGACGTGGACCACATCAGCTACCTTGAACACGGACTTGAATCCGATGCCCTTTTCACCGATGTACGGTTTTGAGTCGTTAATGCTGGCGGCCTTGGTGCTTTGGCCAACTCGTGTCAGAGCGTCAAGTTGCTTGAATGTGAAGCCAACTTCGTTACAGTCAGACCGGAAAAATCCCTGGCCTTCATCATTGTACAACGTCAGTCGCAGACTGGGCACAATTCCAGAACCATACTGGTTATCATCTGCATTCTGGATTAATTCGAGAATGAAATGGGTTGAAGCTTTGTATAGTTGATCTGAAACGCTATTGGTAAGTAGTCAGCACAAGACAACATACTCCTGGATAAAATACACGCATTTTAAGTGCCTGGTCCAGACTCTGTACCAGAACAGACTCCTCCTGTTGTCCTCTACCAACGCCCCTCTTTTGGCGAAGAGTTTCCAAATGAGCATCCGCCTCGGCCTTGGTAGTTGCAATGGAATCCATCAAGTGAGTAAATGAGGTAGGTGAGGCTGCAATGCGAATGGTGATACAGTTTAGTGAGGCTTTTACTGCGTCTGTTCTTCCCCGCTCTATCTGAAGCAGGTCAACCTGGGCGCGCGTAAACTGACTTCAATCGGGGCTGACTGGCACAATGATGACTAGGATTATATGCATGTTGGCTGTATCATTTATAAATGCGGGGATAGAGCATGATATGAGGAATCCCCGCTTGCCACATGTACCGTTGGCTGTCGCTGGACTCTGATTTACTAAGAAGTTATTATTTGTAGCCCTTACTCTAATGTATCTCTGCGTCTGATGAACCATGCTAAGAAATAAGTTGTCGTGCTATTTCAGCAAGGTGGGTTACTGACGGCCCCACTCGGTGTTGGTGATGCGGGGGAGCTCCGAAGGTCCGGAAAGCCTCATCTGACATAAAGTACAACAAAGGGTGAGTGCCAGAAGAGCAACCTATGCTTACAACAGGACAGAATGTGACTGGTCACGTGAGAAGTGCGTCTGTTCCAATTTGCTATGATGTTGCCCCCTTTCAGTTCCGTGAGGTTGATACCACAACGAGGTTGTCCAGTTACTGACAGGCACCAGTGACTTTGGCACGCAAGATAACATGTACTGAGACGCTGGGAAACTGCTGACAGGCTTCCGAGGGTGGACGGTCAGAGGATGGGGGGGCTGGAGACTCCCTCGCTCTAACGTTACTATCATATTGTTCTTTTACGCTTCATTTGATAATAATTACGATTCGGCTTCATGGTCTAGCGGTATGATTCTCGCTTTGGGTGCGAGAGGTCCCGGGTTCAATCCCCGGTGGAGCCCTAATTGATTCTTTTTGACATTGGCAATGTTGGTGAGGCATTTTCGTGTTGTTTTGGTGAGGATCTGAGTTTTGATATCGCCCCACTTTTGCGTTGGTTCGCTTATGGTGCGTCACATGATATCCCGCGGGAACGGCCGCTCCCCGCATCTGTCGCGGGATTTTATTGGCTCTACACGCTTAAGCTTAAGAGCTTGCATTTTTGAAGATGGAAGGAAACAGCTTAATCGCGACGATATTTCTCAATTGGTGACGATGAATTGAAGTAAATTACCTATAATTTGGCTTTTGGAAGGCCCTATGCATATGGTTCTTATTTTTTTCTATTTGTCAGTGTGTGCACGGAATCTGTTTTTAACTTGTCTTTTTTCTCATGCATGGATCCTGAACCAAACTCGCTGTGAATATCCGACTGGCTACAAGGGAAGATGACTAGTGAGCGTGGCTGTGATGACTCCGATACTGCCCAGGAGCAATGACGTGAAGTTGGAGAATACAATTCCAGACTAAGGACTAGGGAGAAGAAATCTTGTAAGATTATACAAATCCCGAGAATAGAGACTGTAAATATTTCTAAGTGCAGGGTAGTCTAAGATATTCGGGTACAGATCTTGGGCGTAACAAGACACTGAGATTAGACAACAGTCAATTCCAATCAAAGATCAAACAAGTCATCATCATTCGTAAGAAAGCTCTCCTATCTCTACCATACCAGCCTCATTTTATTCTACCCGTCACGTCTCTCAACTCCGACATCAACCATCACCATCACAAAGACACTCCAGACCATAACCTACGCCGCTCCCATCTCAATTTCATGACCCTTGACGCTCCTCCACTCCACCAACAACGCACCAATGATCGTCGCCGACGCGGTTCCAGCACCAACATAGAAACTCGTCGTCAGCGCGTCGTTGTACGCGAGAATCACTCCATCAAGCCACTCCTCTCTAATCACACTGCGAATGTTGGTCGCACCAGTCGCGATGACAAAGTATGGGTCTAGACCGGGCACATGCTCATTGATCTTGTTGATGAGCGTGTTGGTGAAGACCGTGTTGCCTGCTGTGACGCAGAGCGCACCGCCGAGGGTTTGAGCAAAGACGATGAGCGCTGTGGCTGTGGGTACGTCGACCATCTCGCAGACAACTTGGACGGCGATGAGAGATTGCTGGAGACCGACGCCTACACCAATGCCGGCGATGAGCTGGTAGCCTATCCATTTGGCCGTTGATGTTTCGACTTCAAATGTGGTGATGATACCGAAGCCGATGGCCATGAGGACTGAGCCGGCGATCATGAATGGCGTGTAGTAGCCCCAGGCAGTGACGGCAGCACCAGCAGCCATGGCACAGAGAACGATGCCGAGAAGCATCGGGAGGTTTCTCACGCCCGACATGATAGGGCTTTGTCCTTGTACAGCCTGGAACCAGATTGGCAGGAAGTACATGGCTGTGAGGAAACACGCGCCCGTATTGAATGAGAAAAAGGCGCCGGCCCAGACGGTGCGCTTTTTGAAGATGCGAGGAGGCACAGTGGCGTTTTCGTCCATCTTGTACTGCACGTAGACAAACAAGATGAGAAGAAAGGCCGCCAGCATGAAGAGGGACGTGATGACTGAGTCATCCCAGTCGTAGTCAACACCACCCCATTGCAGAGCCAGCAGGAGACACACGATGGCGGGCATGAAGATGGCAGTCCCGACAGGATCAAGCTGCCAGAAGCGCACGCGCCATGTCGTAGGCTCGATATCACGCTCGGGCTCGGGGAAGAAGAAGAGAATGACAACAACGGTAATGGCACCGATGGGAAGGTTGATGTAGAAACACAAGCGCCATGAAACCTTGTCTGTAAAGAGACCACCAAGCAGAGGCCCAGCAACGGAAGAAATACCCCACATACCACTGACAAGACCAGTATAGATAGGTCTCTTATGAAGAGGTACCGAAAAGGCAAGGATGGTGAGCGCACCCGCAAATATGCCAGCGCCACCGACGCCGGCGATAGCTCGTCCCACGATGAGGGTGACACTGTCGGGCGCGACACCGCAGATGAGGCTACCGACCTCAAAGATAGCAATGGCTGACAGAAAGGTCCACTTGATGCTGCCATAGGTATACAGCTTACCAAAGAACAGCTGCAGTGCGGCCGTTGTGAGCATGTATGCTGAGCCGTACCACCCCACGTCGTTGAGACTCTCGAAAGCATCGGTGATTCTGGGAATTGCGGTTGCAATGATGGAGTTGTCTGATGTGTGAGCGAGGTCACTAATGGGATGGTGAACATACCTAGGGCCATGACAAAGACGGCGAGACAGAGAGCGAGGGTGATCAAGGCGAGCTTCACTCCAGTGGGATACTCTTGATCAGGTCCTGTGGGCTCAACACCGTCCACGGGAGGAGATGACCGAAGCTTCTCAGTACTCTCTGTTGGAGCAGCGGATCGAGGTCTAACCTCATTGTGCCGCACTGAGCCCATGACAGGATGAGGAAAGTCTCTGCCATGATACTCTGGCATACTGTAGTCTGCTGGTAAAGATCGAACACTAAAGTTGCTTGGGGCAATTGACGAAGGTCGACTTATACCGTTGACATCTTTCTCCTTAGATCCCGAACCGTTGGGATGCGTGGCAAGCCACTCATCAGCATCTCGAGCAAGCTTGGCTGTTTCTGAGTCAAAATTAAAGTAGCGAGAAGATTCCCTCAGAGATGAGTAAAGAGTTTCTTTTGGCAGACGTACACTCAGGTGCGAACGACTCGTCGCAGCCATAGAGTAGTCCGGGGCAGACATGATAGAAGCCATCTTGAAGAGTTGCAACGAATGCCGTTGAAAGTGAACAGAATAACAGCAGCCAAGCATGCGGAAAGACACGCCCTTTTAGCTTCAACAATCACCCACGAGAAGCCTGCAGAGCAATGTAACACGACGGAATCTTTGCAGGAAGTTCGCGCTGAGTTGATGAACTTTTCGTCTCACCTCGGGGCCAGAGAAAACCATAGCAACAAGACTTGACAAAAGATCTTCACCTGCAGTTGTGGCCTGGCACAAAGGTGTGGCATTCTGCCCATGCACATGGGGGCCTGCCATGACTTCAGCGGCCTTGACCAAGAGAAAGCGTGGAACGATCGGATCGTGTAGCGCATTTACTCCTCCAGGCCAGAAATCGCGGCCTAGCGGAAGCCGGAAGCCGTGAGGCTTGAGATGCTCGGATTGTCTATAAGCTGGAAGACTCTCGGAGCTTCCGTTCAGCTTCAGCCGTGGCCAAGCCCGTATATCTTGGTATTGATGAGAGCGGCCAATCTCACCTGATCTTGGGATGGCCTTGAGACGGATGCTTATGTGAGCATTTGATCCTTTGACGAACTCGCATAGATCGGCGTGAAAGCCACGAATCGTATCAGGTCTGCAGCGATCTCGTTATAGGTTGGGTGAGAATGGGCTACACGATATAAGAAGAGGCTTGACGATGAGAAGTTGTGCGACATAACCAAACCAATTCGATCATTAGAAGAGAACGAGATGGTCAGAACGGTCCCTATTCTGAGGTTTCGCCGCATGCGGACTTACAATAAATCCCGAGCCCGAATTAACCCAGCTTTGTAATGAAGAACTTTGGACCGGAGGACGGAGGTCGAATGACCGACGTCGAATCTTCCACGTTGAGTGAGTCAACATGACGAGACTGGGTGTTACAAGTGTTGTACAAGGTGTTATAAGCTGCTAGTAGCCTGCCATTCACATTTCTGCAACGCCATTTACATGCAAGGCATTAAGGCGGAAGCCCGGAACCTTCGCGAAACTGATGAATCATCGCATGCTGTATTAACATCTACCTGTCAAGCTCAAACTAAGCTTGTGCATCTAACTAGCTAGACAACAAAGTTGATATGTGATAAAACATGGGTTGATGCTACATGTAGGACAAGAAAACAATGTGGGAACAGTGAGATAACATACCCCTACCTGCCATGTGATGCGTTCCGTCCGTAATCGATTAAGAGAGACCGCCGCCCGTAAGATCAAACAATATCCGCGTTTATGAACTCGTAAGGGCTATTAAAGTGAGGGCTGATATTTTCCTTTTCGTGGTTAAGTGTCTTTGCAGACTCTGGAGTGTTGGCTCGAGCTCTCTTTGTCGCCCTCTCAACAACATCCAAGTTGAAAGACTCCTGTGGACTGTTGCGTTTCGGCGCAAAGATAAGCCTGGCGGGATTTCTTGGAGTTCCTCGGCCGAATTCGGTCGACCCTTGAATCGCAGGACTATGTAGCTGAGGTTGCACAAATGACATCGGAGCGCTGTTCGGCTGGGGGTACATCTGTTGCGATGCATTCTGGGTCTGATCCAATCTAAACGTGGCGTCGGTGAGAACTGGAGAAGTCGGCCATGCTCGCTCATGGTTCCTACGAGGTTGCACCTCGGAAGCCGGCAGATAAGGTGATCCTTGTCTTCCGGGCGGGACGAGAACATAACTCCATGGTGACATTGGCCCGTTCACTGGAGTATTTAGACATCCAAAGGTAGGGTTACCGGGAAATGGCATTGTTCCAAGAGCGGCATTATTGATATGTTCCGGGGCTGGTTGTCCACGACGGGCAAAAATTGGACGCGAGCTGACATGGTAACTATCAGTAGAGGCTGGTGCAGAAGGTTGACGTTGACGATTCCACATGGCTGGGTTGGGCCAGGCTATCTGAAGGCTTTCTAAAATCTGCTGTGGTGCATGTTGAAAGGAAAAGACGACTGCCTTGCCCTTGAACAAAACGCTCGACGAAGCACTGGAAAAGCTTTGGTTGATGAGGAGTTTGATACGACCGAGATTGTCGGCTGGGCTCCAGTGGCGTTGATAGAGCACTTCCTGCTGGAAGATGGGGAACTTGAGGCTCTCGTGACCTTGTCTGTCTATGATCAACGGGAAGCGAATGCTGCCAGTGGCGGAGGTAGTTCTGCCAATATTAGTCTGATGCCAGCAGCCAAATGGGAAACATACGCAACAAGAGTCCCATCGATGAAGAGCCTGGCTTCGAGGACCGAATTGCTAATATTGAGGATATGATCACCGTTTAAATCCTTTGATGCTTTCCAAGAATGGATAGACAGACGAAAGGGAACTCCTGCGTTGAGGCCAGGGACAAAACACGTGAGGGTTGGAAGAGCAGAACCCATGGACTCTGCGATGATTAGCTTGGCCTTTGGTACACTCTAAACATCGACTTACCCGCATGTTGAACGACATGACATGCCACTTTAAATTCCCGAGAGGGAATACTAGAGCCCTCTTCAAAAAGAAGGACATCCCAGTCCTCGTACCGCATCTTGATGAGATGGAAGATACGGGGGAGTAGAGGTGATGGATGAGAGTTGGAGGAGGAAATGTTGTTGACATGATGGCTTGTCTTTGCTCTTGCCCGAGATGTTCTGCTATGTTTGTAGGAAGGTGATGAGGAGCCTGTTTGGCCGATTTTAGGGACTAAACGTGGTCCATAGGGCTGATTCCAGGGACCGTGGCAGGCTTTGGGACCAAAGGCTCCAAGACACACTGGTGTAAGTTTGAATCGGTGCAATCTGGGCGTTTGTAATACTTTATGGGCAAACAGCAATTGGGAATCCAACTGTAATCGTTGATTGGCCTTATTATACTTGTCCCATGCCATAAACTACACCTTACTACAGTCAAACCATTTGTTAGCCATATCATGTCAGTTCGCTTAACCATCAATTGCTGGTGCACAGTTCTAATATCCATTGAACTTAATCCATTGAACCATTCTTTCTTATGTACAAATGAGTATTTTCTCAAGGTTCCTCATCACCCTCCATGCGAGCCTATAACCGTTAGCATACGAATATCCAATATCCCTGACCACTCACCCTTGTAGCTCCAGGGCCACCAAGCTCTCGTTCCAGACCACCCTCAAACTCTCGGGGATAAGCAGGTCGATCGGGATAGTTGAGGTAGACAACTCCGGTAACGCTCAGGAAAACGGCGATAAAGGTTCCGACCATGACAGCACCAGGACCAGCGGTAGTCCAGGTGTACTCCCAGGGAGAAAAGATTCCAAGAACATCGTTATCCTCATGAATGGGTTCACCAAAGTTTCGTCGCTCCTGGGGATCCCACCAGCCCGCATGAGGGTCACGGAACTGTCGCTTGATTCGGGGAGGGTTGATGTAGCCGCCGTTCTGCGAGATTATCAGCTTCGCTCCTCCGCGTACCCATCTCACTGACCATTCCGGGGTCCTCGGCCTCGCTCAAGCTGGGAGGCTCGGGGTACTTCTGGTCAATGACCTTCTTGTCGGTATACTGATCGGGGAGGAAGGTTCGGCGTTGGATCGTGGGAAGTCGTCGAGCAGCTGCCATGGTGCTGCGCAGGGCCGAGGCCCGCACGATTCGTTGAGGGAGCATCTAAAAAGTTAGCGATCAATTGAGCATGTCCCCAAATCTTCCTGGCAGCATACCTCGGCCGAGTGACAGTGTCGCGGCGACCAATTGCTCTGTGACGTGATGTGATGCTCGTTGAAGCTTTAGCCAATGGAGGCTGTGATGATTCTCAACCGAAAATCAGGCCTCAGGCATCAACAAGCGCGTTCGGGCCATTTTCGGTTAGCTCATTTGGAGGTCCAGGGGCGTGCATCTTCGATTCTTCCCCAGCTCAAAAGTTTTGCTGACGACATTGGATTTTACCACTAAATTCCACACAGTTCGCCCGCAAGGCATCTGAACATGTGCAAAATTTGTATGAATATCCGCTGAAGCGCTACTATTCTGTAGACATTAATTTCGACCCCGCAAATGATAGCTTCGCAGAGAAAACGCCCCCTGCGTCCACTGTCTCCACGTTGCGACTATGCCCGAGACCGCGTCGCCCGCCAACGTGCTGCCCAAGTCAGACCCTGATGCCATCAAGGACGAGAACGCGCCCGAGGCGCATGTCAATGGGGATGATGCGTTGAACGGGATGACTAATGGTCACGATGAGACGAACGGCGATGTATCAGAATCACAGCCTAACGGTCATGTCCATGACGATGAACGACCTGCAAAAAGACGACGCACACGAGAATCGACACCTCCACGCACGCCAAAAAAGATAAAGCCCGAGTCGCCACCATGGAAGAAGATATCTGCAGACGGCCCAACGTCATACACGGAAAATGGACGTAGAAAATCGGGCCGCATCAATACACTGCCAGTCGAAACAAATACAAAAACTCGAAGCACGAGACGATCCGGCGCGAATTCCAATGCTTCCAAACCAAAGGCAGAAATTCAGTTGACTAATGGCAACTCGAGAAAGATGCCCAACGGCTCACACAAAGCTAGCCCCGCCACCAAAGCTCCCTCGAAGCAAACACCCGCGTCGACTCCAAAATCTTCAAAAAAGCCTACAGAAACCCGACCCTCCCGTTCCACCCGACGTCGAAGTCCTTCTCCAAAAGCCTCGACAAGATCGAGGAGATCCGCACGATTTAATGATGTTAAAGACGACATTCAAGAACCGAAAAATGTTACCAATCGATCGCCCCGCATTAAGTTACGAGTCGGACGATCTGGCGATATTCCTCTAGTGCATCCTGATCAAGTGCGAAAGAAACCCAAGATCAGTACGAACTTTGAAGACTTTTGGGCTCGAGCTGGTGACATCCCTGTTGAGGACGGTGGACTCTTGGCTTCTGAAGATGGCCCGCCTTATACAGATGAAATGGCTGCTAAGGACGCACGCACCATTCTTCGAATTGAACAAGAAGTTGAACCTGGTGGGCTCCTCTCTCAAGGGCGTTGCTCAGTATTTCTCCCGGAAGCAGAGGAAGAACCGCCCAGGCAATGGGCTCGACAAGACCACATGGTGAAGGCTATGATGAACTTTCGAAAACTGATGCTGGCTGAGCAACAACGACATCGATTGACCGCGAAAAGGGTGGCCGAGGCCTGTCGAGACGAGTGGCTACGGCGCCAACCCAAGTCAGAAGAAGAGATCGAAGCGGAACAAAGGGCGATATGGATATCTCGATATCGTGTTGTGGTGAAGGCACTTTTCGGTACCTGGGAGAATGTTCGTGCTGAAGTCAATCGTCGAAGGTTGGCCGAATGGGAACAAGAAGAGCAGAAGAGAGTCAAGGCAGCTTTGAATGAAGCTGTTAACCTCTCTGAACAGAAATTGCAAGCCCGGAGAGCAGGGTTGGATTCCGAGCAACTTTCTGAAGAAGAAGAGGATGGATTCGATGATCTTAGCGACGACATGAGCATGGACGACGACGATGACCTTGACTTGGCGTCGGGAGAAGACGGAGATAACGAAGACGACCCCGACAGCGATATAATGTCATCAGATGAGGAAGAGGGTGACGAAGAGGAGGACTTGAAGGATGTTGGTGATGAGAACTTGACACAAGAGCAGCTGCGCGAGAAGTATGCGCATATACCAGAACTCGAAAAGCCGGATGCAGAGACACCGATCATCGAACCAAGCCGCGATGACACCGATGCAGTTGACACTGCTCAAGCAACTGCGGAAGAAAATGCCGATACCAGCGACGAGTCTGTTGATATGGATGACGACATGGGGTCTACCGATATGGATAGTGATGAGGAGGGAGATGATGAATCGGAAGAGGAGTCTGATGAAGATGTTGGGGGTGGTCTGCTGGGACTTCTTTTCGGCAAGTCGGAGCTGAAGAAAATGAACGATGAAGCTGCGACAGAGGAGCCAACCGAGAATGGGGACACTGAGATGCCTGACGCAGAAGACTCAACGCCGAAGGTCAATGGTGAGGTTCAGGATGAGGCTTCTGTTGAGAAGCCCGAAGTGGCAGAGATCGAAGGGGCTCCCGATACAGCACAAAAGACCTCAACACCGGCCCCGGAGACCAATGCACCCGATGCGGCCACTGAGGATGTCCCGGTCAATGGTGATACCGTAACTGAGGCCCCAGCGGAGGGTTCCACGCCACAAGACACTGAAGTTGTCATGACCGAACCCACCGAGGAACAAGAATCCGCACCAACTCTACCCTTGGAAAACCACAGATCCGCATCGGAACAACCAACTAATCCTCCCAGTCGTGCACATAGTATGTCACCCCCTCCTACATCAGAAACCAAGCCATCGGAGCTGGATACGGCTTCGTCTGGGGAGATGATGGTGGTAGACAAAACTGGACCAAGTCGATCTGCTTCACCAACCCAATCATCAAACCACAAAATTGATGTACCTTTTCTTCTCAGAGGCACACTACGAGAGTATCAGCGCGATGGACTCGACTGGCTGGCAGGTCTTTACGCCAACAACACCAATGGTATTCTTGCCGATGAAATGGGTCTTGGCAAGACGATTCAAACCATTGCTCTTCTTGCACATCTAGCATGTCAACATGAGGTATGGGGACCGCATCTTGTTGTAGTCCCTACCAGTGTCATGCTCAATTGGGAAATGGAGTTCAAGAAATGGTGCCCTGGCTTTAAAATTTTGGCATACTACGGATCTCAAGAGGAACGAAAACGCAAGCGACAAGGCTGGAACAATGATGATGTGTGGAATGTTTGTATTACCTCGTATCAACTTGTACTTCAGGATCAGCAAGTGTTCAAGCGACGTCGCTGGCACTACATGATCCTTGATGAAGCACACAACATCAAGAACTTCAAATCCCAAAGATGGCAGACCCTACTTGGCTTCAATACCCAAGCCAGGCTATTACTCACAGGCACACCTCTCCAGAATAACCTTACAGAACTTTGGTCGCTCCTCTTCTTTCTCATGCCGGCTGAGAATGGTGTCGGTGGTTTCGCCGACCTGCAAGAATTTCACGATTGGTTCGCAAAGCCTGAATCACAGATTCTCGAGAGTGGAAGAGAACAGATGGACGATGAGGCACGAGCTATTATCTCGAAGCTACACAAAGTTCTGCGACCCTATCTACTGCGACGATTGAAAGCCGATGTCGAGAAGCAAATGCCTGCCAAGTATGAGCACGTTGAGTTTTGCCGACTCTCAAAACGACAACGTGAGCTCTACGATGGATTCCTGTCACGGAATGACACCAAGGAGACACTCAACTCTGGCAATTATCTCTCCATCATCAACTGTCTCATGCAACTACGAAAGGTCTGCAATCATCCAGATCTCTTCGTTGACCGACCTATCATGACATCCTTCCGAATGAGCAAGTCTGTCGTCTCAGACTATGACTTTATCGAGCAAAGGGTACAGAAGCTACTTCTTGATCCCAAGCCCATGAAAGATGTCAGCCTCGGCTTTCTCAACCTCATCCCTACTCAATCCGAATCCCTCTCCACCACACAAGCCGAGCAAATCTCACAACTCAGCTCCCATCGAATATTAATGGACCTTAAAGAGGCTCAAAGAACCCGAGCACACCAAGCAAACGACCACCTAGATCCTTCAACAGTCGCATCGAATATCGCATACTTGGAAAGTGGCGCAAGGTGGGGACGTTTTGAAGAGCTTCAACATTGCGTTTACCTTAATGCCCTACGCCGCCAGAAGAAGCCTATTTATGGCAAGAACTTGGTGGAGTTATTAACTATTGGTACCGACAAGAGGCCATACAAGCCCCGTCCTAAAGTCCCTCGTCTGGTAATGTCTTGGTTCGAAGAGGAATCGAGGCTCATTCAGTCAATGATACCGACCGTCAATCAGCGTGCCGACAGCTTCAAGACAACCATTGAGAAATTCTCATGTGTTACACCGGCTGTTGTCACCAGAGACATGAATCAATTTGTTCTCGGCCGCAAAGGCATTGAAGCATTCACAGATGAAGACCTCAAGCTCTCGAAACCTGTGCGATGGGCACCATTCCTACCGAAAGAAGCACCCCCCGATCCTTGGCATGAAGGGCGCATGCGACTCAGCATTCAATTCCCCGATAAGCGTCTATTACAATACGATTGCGGAAAGCTCCAAGTTCTGGACAAGCTACTGCGAAAGCTTCAGACTGGTGGTCATCGTGCCCTCATCTTTACACAGATGACCAAGGTCTTGGACATTTTGGAACAATTCTTGAACATTCACGGCCACAAATACCTCCGTTTGGATGGTGCTACCAAGGTGGAACAGCGGCAAATCTTGACTGACCGATTCAACAATGACCCGCGAATTCTATGTTTCATCCTGTCGACTCGATCGGGTGGTCTCGGCATCAATCTTACAGGTGCCGATACCGTCATCTTCTATGACCAAGACTGGAACCCCGCCATGGACAAGCAATGTCAGGATCGATGCCATCGTATTGGACAAACTCGCGATGTACACATCTATCGTCTAGTCAGTGAACACACAATTGAAGCCAACATTCTTCGCAAAGCCTCACAGAAGCAGATGCTGGATGATGTGGTCATTCAAGAAGGAGAGTTCACTACCGACTACTTCAACAAACTCTCTGTCAGAGATGTCCTCAGCGACAAACTTGACACGAAGTCCCAAGGATTGGATGCTGCAGACGCCGCCCTGGATAGAGTCCTCGGCGGCCCTGACACCAGTTCTGACCAACGACGAGTCGGTCGGGCGCTCGAACAGGCGGAAGACAGAGAGGATGTTGCAGCTGCCCGTGTCGCAGAGAAGGAAATCCAGGCCGACGATGCTGACTTTACTGAGAAGCCCAGCAACAATGCTTCTGGCACATCAACAGCGCGACAAGGCACTCCCGCCGGAAAGTCCGTTCTCGACGGCGGACTCGACGATCTCGACACACCTCAAGTGGAGGAAGAACCAGAGTACAACGCATGGGGCCACAAAATGCACACCATCGACGACCACATGCTCAGCACAATGGCAGAGCAACTCAAAGACACGAAACTCGAACTGCCCAAGGACAAAAAGAAGGGCAAGAAGAAGGGCAAGGACACACGCAAACGATAATAATAGCCACCACTCACGAAAAAGAGACATTTTGTATACTAGTAACATCATCATCATCATCATTCGGGCGAAACAAAAAACGGCGCGGCGGCATGACAGAACACGGCTTTTTTTGCTTGTAGAATTTGGATCATGGTTAGTGGCGGTAGAAGGCATTGGAGTTTGGGGAGAGCAGGGGGCGCGTGGTATACTAGACTTGTAAGACTTTGATGAGAGAGAATGAAAAAAAAGATAATTGCTGCTCTGACTTTGGGGTTTGTCTGCCAAGATGTGAGGATCAAACTGTTGCTTGAGTGATTTGCGGCGGCCACTAATTCCCAGAAGCAATTCTAGCCGTTGTTTTTGCGCCGCCGTAGCAGGACGGACTGAAGATGCTTCTCACCGCAGATTGGCATTCATTCTGAACCAGACATTTCCACTGCGCAACCGAGCGCATTAATCACACTCTCGTCAGATGTGAGCGAAACAGGGTTGGGCACAGCCACGCCCGCTGCAACAACATATTCAGCTTCTCATCCAGGCTGACAGTGGAGGTTATCTAGGTTCTGCAAGAAGCGAATTTTCTCTAGAGGGGCTGCGGGGAGCTACCCCGCTAAGTCCCAGCTCTGCAACCCCAAATGGTCTAGATTGTCCGACATGCAGTGAGCATGTTGTAGGTAAAAGATCAAGCTTTATCCTGACGGCTGATAGTCAGCTTACTTACATTTTCTAAATGCTAAACGATTGGGCCATCCAAGGGACCAAGGCCCAGGGAACGGTGTTGCCGAATTGCGGCTGACATGATCGGGATACTAGGTACACGAAAATTCGTCAAATACTTTACCATTGACTTCGAATCCCCATCAGTATAAGAAGATGATAGCCCGTGCACATAATTCCACTTGAAGAGCCCGGACCAAGCTAGTCACATCCAAGACCTAATACTCAACCATCATGGACCTCAGTGCACCATCTGCCTACGAGTCATACTCGAACCGGCTCGACCCTCATGACGAAGTTGACGATGACTACCCTGCAAAGGAATTTCATGTGGCCTCTGATCAACATGTTCTCCTAAGGAGGCGTCGTGCGCGGAATAAGCGTCGGGGTGCTTTTGATACCGTCAGACTCTGCCTGCGCATCTTGATCCTTTTACTCGATCTGAGTATTCTGAGTATACTCATACATGGAATTAATACTTGGGATAATTCTGTGGATACAAACGAGGGTGGCGGGAGAGCGATCAATATGTTCTCGACTTGGTTAATACTGGCAATTGCAGTGTTTGCATCCTTTGTCCAGATGATAGCTATAGCAACTCATCTCAGTCTTGTGAGTTTACGAAAAGACTACCTAAAGCACATTCCCAACATTCTAACATCAGGATAGCCCCAATCATTACGCGACGGCTGGCTACATACTGTTGCCGTGCTGGCGAGCTCTGGTAGTGTGATTGCAGCCTGGGTTATCGCAGCTATTTACCTGATCATCGACAAAGAAGTGCTTCAGAGTAACAGTGACCTATGGTCTTGGTCATGCCAGAACAGGTCCAGGCAAAGCTGGGCAACTCTATGTATAGAACTGGTAAGGGAATCCTCGGACTCTTGCACTTGATCATTGCTGATACTGTCAAGTCCTATACATTTATTGCCAGCCTGGTTGTTATAGTCTTTGAGAGTATTGGCCTGGCTTTATACATCATTTCGCTGAGAGGGGTGTATATTGTTGGAAAGTATAGTAGGGCTAGCACAGTTTATTAGCAGTCAAATGTTTTATGGGGAACTTTACTTTGGTTTGGTGGCGGAGGGTGATCCTGCTGCGCCTCGCGGTCCGCACAGCCACGATAATGCAGCAGGACCAACGGGACTTAATTAGCTGTATGTATAAAGCACCGGGAACCCACTCTCTTCTAGAAGGTTTTTGGTGCTCTTTTAACTAGTGAAGAACAAATGACGCTATTCCCACCTTGAAGCGATACATTTCCACGAAACATCAAGTTACAACCCCTGCTCAATACAAAGCATTTTCCACCATTTAGCATCACCTCAATCTCTGAACTCATTTCAAAATGTCTTCTTCCAAGTCCACAGACACTCCCACAGAAATGCCCGAAAAGGTTCCCGACCTCCCTCCATCGTTCCAAGAAACAATGGCCTCATCACCACCAATGTTCCAAACCCAATTCGCCTGCATGACGTTCAACATGTTCGACCGAATCCGTCTCATCAACTTCACAGAAGCAGAAGTATCAGCCATCAAAGAAGTCGTCGCAGCGATGTGGTCAGCTGGTCTTTCCCATGTGCAGCCCTACGGAGAGTCAATGGAGTTCAGACTTCGTGGAAGACCTTGGTTGCATAGATCTGGGGGTAATGATGATTCGAGGAGGTTGATGCTGGGAATTCTGGAGAGGCTGTTTGATATGGGGTGGGTGTTGCAAGGGGCTATGGAGATTACGCTCAAGTCTGAGAGCAAAGGTACGTTCTCTGACTACCTTATAATATGAACTTGGCTAACAGGCCAGACTCCCTCATCTTTCGAAAACAAGATCCGATTCCACCACCGTGCGACTGGATCTGTATATCCTTCGACAACAGCGATAAACTCAAGATCATAGACTCACCGCCCAAAGACCTCACAGACGCAATCTTACAAATCTTTGGTCGTGATGTGAGACGTAAAGAAATCACATCTGAACGCTTCAAGGTGCATCTTGCAAACATGCCATGGAATCCTTCAGGGACGGACACTGTTCAGACGAGGATTATACTACTAAAGCTGATTGAGACGTTGGAGAGATGTGGCTTCACGATTTATGCCACGATCGGGTCAAAGGGTGAGGATGAAGAGGGTGCACAGGATTTGTTAGTTTGCCAAAGGGTGAAAGGTTGGATTCCTGGGGCGCCTATATGGCACCGATAGATTTTATATTTTTCCTAGTTCATATTCTTGACCAGACCACGAGCCACAAGATCATCTGTTGGAATTCTTCGTTTCTTCCTGTCCAAAAATAACTCCCGTCTTCGTTCCTTGCTCCGCTCGATGTCGGCTTCAACCTTTCGGCGCGTGCTCGCCATCATCTCTTTCATGGTCAAAGGTTTCTCATATATACATAGGTCAGTTAGCTAGGTATGAAACTTATGCTGGGATGTACTACAGAGTGCATGAATGATACCCTGTTCAATGCGTCTGTATGGCAACAACCGAAGAGAGAAGACTTACCGGCGGCAAGGACTTCAGGTGGACGAGGGGGAGTAATGGTAGGGACTGGGGGTATATCATCCGCCGGGGGGAGAAAATGAAGAAGCAAAATCAACTCTGCTTCCGTGGGAAGTAGGAGAATTAGAGGCACAGCCTTTGGTCGGCCATCAGGCCCGGTGATTGTGAGAGTCGAACCAGGAGCAGCAGCCATTTCGTCTCTGAAATCTGTTTGAGAGATAAAAAGAGAGCGAGAGATTTGAATAATTAAAAGAAGAGAAAACGGAAGATGGCGGGGGATGGTGGTTCAGGTTCTTGAACACGTGAGATTAGGCAATTCTGAACACGACGAGGCTCTTGCGTAACTGAAGGGCAGTGACTGGCCCTCACTAGATAGAACGTCTCTGATTCACTGCCTCTCTGAGCGCGGCATGGTTTTCAGTTGGCATCGCTGGCCAGGTTTCTTCACAACCCCATATTCAGATTCTTCTCAGCGCCAGCATCATCGTCTCTCGTCCCCTGCCGTCTTCAGTTCTCTGACCTAGTAATATTTCTCCTTTCCAAAGAAACACATTCCAAAGAAACACATTCCAAAGAAACACATTCCAAAGAAGAAATGGATTCTGCCCCCGACAGACTCACTGGCCGGCCGAAACTCACAGCCCCCAGTAAGTCTAGCGCGTTGAAAGAGGTATTGATAGCTAAGTTTTATACAGATATACAAGCACTGTCGATCCGAGAAATCCTGGTCAACATCCGTCGTACTGTCAAGTTGAATAGGAGGAGACGCAGAAGGAGGAGATAAGTTATAGCAGCCTCCCGGTTCTACGCCCAAAATCAAGACCGTCCGGGGCCATGTCAATGGCCGTCTTTGCAAACCACTGAGGGTATTATAAGTCCTATACCTGTTTATATGTTATCTAAAAGCCTTATACTAATTAGTTACTAGATTGCCATTGCCGAAGCAGAGAAGGAGGTCAATGAAGAAGAAGATGAAGACTCGGAGCCGCCTACCAAGAGGTGCCCCACGAGAAAATAGACGACTGACACAACGAAATGGACCAGTGAGGATGATGTAGCCTCGGTTGCCACCAGATTGCTGGTAGATTTTCTTTCTCAGGCTTGCAATAGAGTGCGTTGGAATGTTAACAAGTAATTTGTGTATAGAAGTCAAAGCAATGTCTATCAGAGAAACCCTGGCGAATGTCCATCGAAAGGCTGAAGCCACCTGTGAGATGAAGATCCAGGAGAAGGGAGATGTTGCCTGCAACGGCCTCTCGGAATCTCTCGTCGCTTAGAAGACGTGAAGAGTCCCAATTTCAAACTCCTTAATCTTATGATGGCTTGAGGAATTATATGAGACAAGACCAGCTTGTATGAATTAAGACTGATTCATATGGGTTTATAACAGCTCATCTCAAATAGAACACATCGGGCTCAGGCTTCGCTGCGAAGAACGCCGAGTAATTGATCTTGCCAACGCCAACCCTTTCAGATATCCCATCCCTTGCCTCTCTAAGCAACAACACGTTACAAACATCCAACACACTGGTAGTGCCAAACCGACCCATATCCCACCGCGGATCTCCAGTCTCATTTACCTTCTCAGTACTCGGCTTCACACTCTCATCAGGTGCATCAGGCAAGCGTCTTCTTTGCAGCCACTCTTCTTGAAGAATTTCATACTGCATTCTCATTGGATCGCCCTCCCAGTACATCTCCCATCCAATGGGCGGAGGTGCAACGTATGGAAGACTGTCGCGAGATATAGCCACGAGGATGTACTTCACCGGAGAATTCTGGACTTCTTCAGCCGTTGAAGGGATGTTGAGCTGTTCAAGTGAGACGTTGAGGCTCAGACATCCAGCGCGATAGCCTTGATGGCAGAGGATACGCTGCCACGGTCGACGGTTGTTGGCTGACCTATCTTCATCGTTGACTCCTATCTGGATGAAATTATCTTGTATAGGCGACGCCAAATACGACTCAGCCGGCTTATCACATAGTCGAACTGACACGGCCTTTGCACGAAAGTACAAGGTATCTTCAAAAGGCAACTCCACGATAGGTTCATCAGGAAGATTAATCGGAAACTCAAATTTCATGCCAGGATACGCCTCATGCACAAAGAGATGCTCATTCCGGTCCTTATTGTGTTCAACCGCCCATCCATGCTCGTAGCAGTCAATATGCAAAAGCGACCAAAGATCAGTCTTGTGTAACAAAAGGCGTGAACTCTCAGCTTGTCGTCTCCTCTCGTCGATTTGTTCCTGAGTTCTCTCCACTTGTACAAACGTCTCCATGAATTCGTCAACTGTAGCCGACTTCAGCCACATTATCATGCTAACTGGCGCATAGGACACGGCGTTGTGGAAACCTCTCCCACGATATGTAACGTGCCCTTGCCAAGCTGCCCACGACCAACTGGGAAACAAAATCTTTCCGTCTGGTGACCGTCTTCGAGAAAGGGGTTCTTTGGGATACCATAGGAGAGATCTTGTGAGAGCAAACTCGGGCATAGCGTGCCAGAACTTGGTATTTGTCCCACGGCGGATGAGGTCTGCAATACCGATAAAGGCATTCACGGCGTCGGACTGCCACGTCATGTTTCTCTTTGTATAAGCATCAACAGCGTGAGCGTACGCTTCCCAGAGTGTGTATCCTTTTATAAGAGGTGCGTCGATCGTATCTGAGCTTGGAATGGCTTTGGATTTGTATAATGGAGCACCAACCTCTGAAGCTTCGCCAGTAGTTGGGTCCTCGCCGATAAAAATCGTCATGTCATCCTCGGTCGCGAAAGCTTTGTTGATATACGCTGCCTGAGTTGGATCCGACCATATACGCATCCATAAGTTGTGGACTCGAGATGTTAGTTGGAGATGGTCGTTAAAAGGCATGATGGTGTACGAAATAGGGTCAGAGACAGGAACGGTGTCTTCGAAGCAGGCTCCGTGGGGACAAACAAAGCACATCTGAGAGTCGGTGAAGTAGACTGATCGTCGTGAAAGGACTCGTTCTTGAAAAGTCCATGCTCTGGTGTTCCATAGTCGATCTTCGATGTCGAAGTACCTTTGTCTGGCATCCTGAAATGCGACGGCAAGAGTGAGTCCCTGGAGTTTTTCGATGCTTTGCTCTTTTGATCGAGGGACTCCAACGCCTGGAAGTCCATCTGTGGGGTTGACGTTGGAAGAAGCCATGATTGATAGCATTGCATTGGCGTAGATAGTCCCCATGTTTGTAATAATCTTAGCTTTGTCGTCCTTGTCATCTTGCGTGATGCATAAAGCATCGATCCAGATATATCGGATATCGAGCTCTTTTGTAACCCGGATAGCATCAATAATAGTCTGGGGAAGTTCGGCGTTGCTCAGGCCGCCAGATTTACTAAGCTGGTCTCTTGTTTCGGCAGTGTACTGTGTCTGACTTCCAGTTCCCCAGACATAAGAAAGGCAGATGTAGTCATATGGTGTATCGACCTCCTTCACACAGTTGTCAACGGTGTCGATGACTCGCAGTGTGCCCATGAGAGGTTTGAGATATTCGATAGAGTCCGTTTCTGATGACTTATGATCTTTGTTGCATGCCTGAAGCCACTGTTGAAGGCGAGGTATATCAGCAGAGTCCCTTTGAACCAAAAGACCCTGAAGAGGGCTTGATAGATTCCCCTCGTTCTGTACTGGATGTATCACGAATCTTGAAACTTTAGAGCGGTCAAGATCCGAGAACTCGACTTCCAGCCTTAGAGGAAACTCCGGCCCGTCGTCCAAGGTGCTGATACTCAACTGCATCCCCGGCCAATCATCAGGATGAACATCCGCGAGCATCCCATCCTGAATAACCCTCTTTCTGATCAATCTGCAAAAGGAACAATGACTGTTCTCGTCCATGACCTTGGGAATGCCATACACTGAGATGCGAGACTGTCCTGGTAGTTGATTTCCTGGCAAGCCTCGCTGGGATAGAAGCACTTTGAAATCAATGTGTCGACACATATCGCACAGATATTCAGGATCCGTCCCTTCAAGAACAGGTGGATCTGCGATAAACCACTGCTCATCACGCCCATCCGAGTCTTGGAACAACCCCCATCTTTGTATAAACTGATGATGCTTATACTCATCAAACTTGGCCGTCTCCTCATCTTTCACTTTCTCCTCCGACTGGTCGCCAGATTCTTCCTCAACAGAAGAAATATGAATGCTGATTCGACTCAACTCTTCATCCGTCATGCCATCAACATCTGGCTTCTTTTCCTGTATAGCCTTATCAACAATCTCCAGACTTTGTCTTCCCCTTTTCTCGCCGAGAATCTCCCAGTCGCGGATCATAGCCGCAGTCTCTGGTGATTGGTCTAGGGTCTTTCCATCTTTTTCTTCTAGGGCTTTTCTGAGGACTGTTCTTGTGGTATGATCGCGAATGTTTTTGGAGACGACTGATTTTAGATTCGGTGCCATTATGAATGATTTCGTAGCGTTTATATGTTGGATACTGAAGTGAGATAGGAAATGAAAAGAGACTCAAAGGCTTTGGTTCGTCTTATATCTGCCGAGTTCCGTAGGATTTCCCGCTGCGGAGTGTGATCCTTGCATTTCGGGCCGCTTATCTTACTGCGCCACGGACACGGACACAGACTTCAAATACACTAGGGCTCTAGGGGAGGAAAGAAAACTCAGGACCTTGATCCTAAATGATAAAAAAGACTTCAGTAGATTTGTATAAATGGGAGCTATAGAAACTAAATTGCCCAACATACAAAGGCCGATATGTGCGATGATCCATTACTAATGACTTATATCTGCTATAATAACGGACTTGACGTATGTCCAAGAGTGTAAGATTAAACAGCAGTACATCACAAGAATCTTGAATGGACAAAAAGTCTACCAAGTTCTGTGTGTCGGGATAAGCCCTCAGCCAGGACAAAAGTCTACGAACCATTGAGCAATAAATTCAGCCTAAGACAGGCAACTAAAATTTAAACCTCCTGCATCCTATTGGCTTGCTCTCTTGAACCCAGGCTCAATAGTGGCCTCTTACTTCCACTATACCTCTATGAATCTTCACATAGATGCATCTTGTGAGTGGTTTCTCTGGGGGGAAAGCTTCTGAATGAGTCACGGACGAGGCCATTAAACTTAAATGTCACAAGTGGCTGAGATATCCTGTTACGAGAATTGACTTCCTATCGGCAGGCTTAACTTTTACTCGACCAACACGCCCCTTTTCGTTAGCGAATTGTTTTACTTGACGGAAAGTACTATTCAAATGACGGCAGTCTATCACTTGCACATGATTACTCAGTGTTTGAATCTACTAGTACTTGGTGATAAACTTGCTCATTAAGACAGATCGATATAAAGCCAAATGGCGCGTGAATGATCGTTTTGAGTTCTAATGGCATATAAACTTCACTAATGGAGGCCCATGACCGAAAATAAGTGAATACTAACTTCCAAACAAAATCACATAGAGGTCAAAAGGGAGTCTAACAATTGCCTCTCAAACAACACTCTATAAATATGACTGCACGCCGAATATTCGAGGCTCAAACTTGCTCCTCAAGTATTCACCGATCTCATACCGCCACTCTCAACTCAACCAGCAACCATGTGTGTAAATACAATGACACATTTCACCTGCACATGGTGCAAACAGCTCTACGACTCACGCATGGAACAGATCATATGTCACCGTGCCCACGATACTTTTGGCGCCTGCGGAAGAATGTCGGGTGCGAACAAATCCGTTTATAACCTATTTTGTCCAACTTGCCCATCGGAGAAGTTCAAGAAAGCATCATATCGTGATCCAAAATGGAGTTGGGAGTTTGAGAAACGCAGATTTTGATGGGGTAGGCACCTGCTATCTACTACGTTAGCCCTCTTTTCTTTCACACATCGTCTCTATATGAGATATTACAGAGGAACTTGTTCTCAAGCGATCGAGATGTTTCCATTTATGTACTCCCATCTGGCGAAAAAGGAGAACTAGGGAAGCTACCTCGAGCAATCTTTGACTATGAATTGCTTCATCTTCACACTTAGCCGAGGACCAAGTGAGACATATCGAAGGCCCGCGTGGAGCTGATGCTCTTGTGTTTATACACTCCAGAACTCGGAGACCATACATCATCAAGAATCTTGAATTGGTTTTCATATATCAAAATTGCAGCTGCCTAGCCACAGGCCGTCAATGCAGTAGGTAAAAAATACGACCGGAGACACGGAAGAAGCTGATTTTCAAGAGATCACGGTCACAGTTTTCAGATTAGATGGGGTACAGATTTGAGATTTTGAGGCATAGAAACAAACCTTATTCAGCAAGGCAGGGAGAAGCATATGATTCATCAGCCCTCGCTTGGTCTGTTGTTGAAGACGTCGTTGCTGAGTAGAAAAGGCCATATTGCTGCACAATGGGCATTCCGACACCTATAGGCACTATCGACAACGGGAGGAGACTGAAGGCCATACATGTTTGTCTTATCAAGACTTTTGGGCATTTTAAGGAGAGGAGAGAGAGATCTTATCGAGGAAGAGCATCTCGCCACATATGCAGGTCGGTCTCATTTTGTGAAGACTTCTTTCGGCTGCATGCAGCGTACTTGCGAGACTACGTTTGAATTCACTCAATGACAAGATTTATCCTGAATTTCAAGAACATTTTATTTTCGTGTCTTTGCTAAATCTCCCCGAGCAACTGTGTCGGCATTTAGGATGCTATTTGATGATTGCATCGCCCTCCTACTCACTCGTTAAGCATCTGAGGATCTAAGTGAAATAATCAAGTTCCTGGGCACAACTCCAGCGCGAACATACCCGTGAATTCATGGACCTTGAACGAATATTCAGAGCAGATCGAATTCAAGTAAGGGCTTTATAGAGACTATTCTTTGTATATATCGCCATAACGTTAGACTCAGGGGTGACTGGTCGAAGTAGACTATGCTTACCATTCAAGATATTAATAATACTGTTCCTAGATCCCTTTAGACCCCAGAAGGCACGTCTGAGGTATCTTTAGGGCACCTAGCCAATTAGCTATCTAGTATCAATATTTCAAATTATATCAAGATCACACCTATCTAGATATAGGTATCTCTGCTACTTGCAGCCTGTAGATCGGTACCTCTAGCCTCAGTCTTCTGCCTCTTTTAGCCTAGTGTCTGCGGTGTAATGATCAACAGCCAATCAATACTGAGTCAAACCCCACAAATATACAATCGAGGTGCCTTATTGGCTTCAGAGGGATCTGACGTCACATCGTTGTATCAGGAATGTAGTATCCGTACGGAGTACATGTCAACCACAAGGCGTAAAGCAACAACAAAATTCCACGCATTATCGTGACCTGAATATTGTCACCATCAATTCGAACATCATCTCACTTCAAGACCATCATGTCGCTCAAATCAATCAAGACACGAACCCTAGAAGTCGGTTACTACGACCATGGCCCCTCATCAGGCTGGCCTGTCCTTCTGTATCACGGCTTCCCATACGACATCCACGCATATGATGAAGTTGTTCCAAAACTGGTCTCTAGCGGTGCAAGAGTAATCGTTCCCTATGTGCGTGGGTACGGCCCAACGCGCTTCCTCTCAGAATCAACTATGAGAAGTGGTCAGCAAGCAGCTCTTGGCTCAGATGTCATCGAACTTATGGATGCTTTGGACATCGAAAAGGCAGTCCTTGGCGGCTTTGACTGGGGCGGAATGTCTGTATGCGTCGCAGCCGCACTTTGGCCCGAGCGTGTCGTTGGACTTGTTTCATATGCGGGTTACGATATTGCCAATCTATCGACTTACCAAAAGCCTTTTGCACCGAGTTTGGAATGTGTTTGTTGGTATCAGCATTTATTCCAGCAAGAGCGCGGGATAGCATGTCTCACAGAAAGTCGACGAGATCTCTGTCGAATTCTGTGGCAGCAATGGTCCCCTTCTTTCAAATTCACAGAAGACTTTTACAACCAAACCGCAGACGCTTTTGATAATCCTGATTTTGTCGATGTTGTTATTCACACTTACAGATTCTGCTTTGGGAATGCAAAAGGCGACCCGGCTTTGCAGAAGCTAGAAGATGCCTTGGCTGCTCAGCCTAAGATAAGCGTTCCGACCATCAGTTTGGATGGACGGCAGGATCCTTTGAAGCCAGGCGGTACTGCTGCACATGCTGAGCATTTTTCTGGACGTTATGAGAGAAGAGAGGTTGATGTTGGGCATGCATTTCCTATGGAAGCTCCGGATGAGTTCGCAGATGCTATCCTCACTATTAAAAGGTGGAAGACTGGCTAGCGCCTGGAAACGAGAAAGTACACACACCGAATCTTTTGCGAATCAATATGGTAGACTAAGGGAACAGCTTGGGCTATTGTGTGGATAGGTAGTCGGTACGCTGCGTAGAGTGTGTTTAAGGGAGTGCTTTGAGTTGACGGACCCTATGGCTGATGTTTGCATCGCGCGTGAGGTCTCAGCAAAAAGAATCTGCTATGGACTTTCGCAGTATCGAATATCGGAGGCCAATGGTTTGATGCTGCATAACTACCTATTTCATAACTCAATACAGGTCATGCATAAACGAAGGCGGTCTGGCCAATCAAGCAATGCCCCGCATCTGAGAACTGAACTTAGTTGCAACATACCAGTAGACATCCACTGCTTGGCAGGATGGGCTTCCTTCGTCAGGAGCCTACGGGCACAAGAATTCATTTATGACAACAATTCATCTGACAGCAAGAACTCCGCCTCCTCATTCTCCTCACAGACATACCCGAACTCGGGCTGCCCAGGACGCGGCAGCGCGAGCTATACCACCCACACCAGCTCCGAGAGAACGCAGCCGTGCAACATCTTGCTCTTCTGCAGGATGTGAATACAGAAACGACAATCATGACTCAATCGATGAATCTAAAGGCATTTCTATTCATTCCGCGCTAGCGACTCTTATTCACAGTGAGAAGTCCTCAGACATGACCATCATCTGCGGAGCAATTCAAGACCCACCGCGCTGTTGTATGCACGCAGTCTCCTTTCTTTGATAAAGCACTGAGCGGCGACTATATTGTGAGTACAATATACTCAGTTCTGTAAAGTTATATGGCCTCTCGGCAACAGACCTCAGGTACAAATAGTACGTCTAAGGCTAACCTATCATGACGTTTAGGACTCTGCATCACGGTAAATTGAGTTACCAGAGGATGATCCTGATGTCGTGGAGCGGTTCCTCGAGTTCTTGTATATCGGAACCTACACCAACGGTGTGAACTTTACCTGGGAAAAGCCGTCTACAGCCGCTTTGCTTGATCCCGAAGTTGTGATTCAGAACTTGCAGCGGTCGGCGTGCGGAGCCCAAGAGGATATGCCGTCAACCGAGGAGGAGGGAAGTCAAGATTAGATCACCGACAACGAGCCAGATGAAGAATACAATGAGTACGACGAGCGAGCGGGCAGTCCTTCTGACAACGGCGATGCAGCGGGAGATGAAAAATCTGAGCTCACAAAGGTAGCAGAAGCGGTCGCAGAAGGTCGTCGGCAAGAAGAACTAAATCAGCTCGCCGAACTGCGCAACGGTATGACACTACCTCTCCGACTGTACGTCTTGGCAGACAAGTACGATGTGCCCGCCCTTTGACTCCTAGCGCGTGATCGATTTTACCGCGCCGTGGAGCTCGTTTGGGAAGAGGCCGAGTGTTTCCCTGACGTGGTCGATGAGCTGTATCAGACCACGCCGCCAACGGACACTGCGATGAGGGAGATTATATGCAGACTTGTGGCGGCTGTGATACATGTGCCTAGGGTCAGGGATAAAATAAGGAATGTTATGATGAAGCATGGGTATTTCGCTGTTGGGGTCATGGAGTATTCTATTCATCTGCACACGCTTTTTGTCTGAGATAGGGGGGATGAAAACCTAGAACCTCTTTTCTAAGTGACGACTAAACTGAGGAAAGTTTAGCATATCTTTGTAAGTCTTTAGACTACCTCTTGGCATTCCTTAGACCAGTTTAGGTATTTTGGCGTCTGGATTTACATCAGAAGTCTTCTTGCTTCATGTGCGGATGGTTAATCTGCGCAGATTTGGATTTCAGTGCATGAGGACTTGAGGCACTAACAAGGATATTGAAAATAATAGCTCAAAGCGGCCGAAAAACCTATTGTGTTCATGATCAGTTATTATCCTTATCTTCTTTGAGTAATTCTACCCTGCAGTCCAGACTTGAAATACCTGATATCGGGAGTTGGGCACCGGCTAATCTTGCTTGTTGGCTGCAAAGCTTTCAGCTCGGCTATTACCCAAATTTGACAAATATACGTGGCAAGGCCACCATCTCGCTATGACAGCCGTTACCGGGCGAGGCTATGCATGTGAATCCTCCAAGTAGGTATCCATTTTGGACAAATCACAATACCAGGATTTGCGTATTTATTGGGGATTTACGTATAGCGTGTGCTAGCAAACACCTGACCAGACTCGTCTCCAGCTCGGCTATGAGTGAAGCTTTTAAGGATGACGATCCATGTCTATCTAGGACTCGACAATAAGCATACATGAAGAACATGCCAAGAATAGCAGGATTATGAACCCTTTCTAGTCAGAACAGGAGGCTTGTGATGACATTTTTGGCCCGACTCCGGTCCAGCTCAGCCCCAAATTTTGGGCCAAAAGAAGAGTCAGCCCCACCAACCACGGGCGGCAAACACGGCAGCCAGCCAAACACACAACGGTCAGAACAGCGAGGCACGCCCAAAGAAGAAGTGCCCGGTTTTAGTGGTCGCGTGTATGTGATTACGCGGTGGCCTTTTAATCTTCTCCCCTGACGCTGAAGATCTGTCGTCATTTTTGAGCTGATCGACACCTGCGCCTCATAGGCTGTAGCAGTTCCAAAACAGTTCTGGAACCGGTTCTCGCATCGCCGCAGGCTGCGACAGACTTTCCATATTTTCTTTCTCATTCAGTAAGAAATAAGA
>JABSTL010000428.1:0-17518 GCA_013759095.1 Fusarium sp. NRRL 29148
CTCTGTGCCCATGGTATCCTCCCCTACCCTCCCTCGGCGGCGGAGGCACCGGCTCTTCAACCTCAACCTCATACTCTTCGTATTCTTCCTTGAAGAATGCTTCAGTAATCTCCCTTTCTCTCAACGCAGCCTCAGGCTCAAACACAAAACGCAACGTCCCTTCTGGGCCCTTAACCGTTCGTTTTCCATCGCCAGGCCATGACGTTGACGTTGCGGGTGATGTCGCTGACGCAGGTGTAGAAGGTTGGGGGTCTTCGGCTTCGCACCGGGAGCAGTAGTACAGATATCGAGGTTCGAACGCCTTGTCAAGATCGTTGTTAAGCCGAATCTTGATGTCGATGATCTTGTTCTGATCAAACTGGGCCCCGACCTTTGTGGACTTACCATGCTGGACGTATAAATCTAGGATATCGAGCATAGTCTCCATAACGGAACCCCAGTGGTATTGACGCTTCGTCTTTGCGTACTCTTGAACTCTTTCCACGTGCTGTTCTGTCATGAGGGCTGTGAGCTCCACGACCGCCATGACCATGGAGAACGTTGTGCGCTTTATAGGGACAAAGGTCTTGTAGATGTCGATACACATTGCGTATGCAGTCTCGAAGAAGGGTTTTCCATCGTCTTTGCCAAAGATGTCGCGGACGACTTTCACGAGGAGTTTCTGGGGGTAGCGTGTGCGGAAGTCGAAGCCGATTGTTTCGAGGATGAGGCGTTCGAGGCAGATGATGATTTTGCCCGGGCCATCGAACATCTAAGATTGTTAGTACGGGGTTGTGTTTGCTGTTTGCTGTTTGCTGTTTGTTGGACTTGCCTTGTCATCGGGCGTGACACTTTTCTCAGGGTTCTTCACGTTATAAGCCGCCGCGAGAATCTCCTTTGACTTCTTGATAGTATCCTCCACCTTACACGCGACGAATAGCGATGCTAGTGCAGCATCTTGATAGTTGTACTCGACGTCTCTGAAGTTGAGTCGGAATTTGTGGAAATACGTGCACGCCGTGTCGAACGTCCTCACAGGTCTGTTGTTCAATCAGTCTCTGATCCCTAGCCGTCTCATATAAGGCCCGACGTACAGTTGCAGATATTCCCTCACGTTATCAATCAACTGCACACCTTGAAGACGGTAGTTATCCTGTCTTGCGGGATCGCAGCCATGATCTTTGAGCATACGTCGTAGCTTGAGCTCTGATGTGTATTGGTTCGAACTGGAGATGGTGCCTGGATGGGGACCGATCTTTGGTATCGCGTGGCCGTTTGTGGCCGCGGGCGGGCCGTTATTTGAGGTTGTCATTGGAGCGGTAGGGATGATGTTATAATTGTTGTCGCAAGTTTGCAGTTCGTTGTTCAGTGTCAGAATAGAATGGTCGATTAATTGAAACAAGTGGGCCTCGTCGCTGGGTCTCGTAACACGCAATCTTTGCCGGCTTCGATTACAGATGCTCAGTATGGATTAGGGATATAAAAGTGGCAGGAATCTCTCGACAGTTATGGTGATGATGTCGTCGCGTAACGTCAAAATTGCTTCAGTTGTCATGATGCAAAGCATTTGCGATGTGGCTGAAGCTGGCGACTGTGGCGCAAACAATCACAAGCCTCAGATACACTTTCGACAGTAACCATTTCATTGAGCACGATATGATCATTAATAAAACGAGAGTCTGTATCGCAAAGACTCGAAGCATCTATACAGAGTTGCTGTGATATCGTGGTGATGGATTCCAGGACGTTATACGGTTAAACCTCTCAATTCATTTCTGGACCAACCCTACCTTAGAGTTGAGCTTTCACAAAGATGTTTTTCTCAAAGGGTCGGTCCTGCTAGGAACTGAGACGATTTCAGTGCAACTTCTTACCTCTCAAGTCGAAGCTTCTGCCTTGTCATCGAAGTCTACTCATTTTACGTGTTCATATTCGAGTGTGACAGTGGGAACGGCGTGCATGTGGACGAGGCATGGTATGGGTATAACAGTCTGCTGAATAACTATACTGTGTAAAAGCTATTAATTAATTCAAACCAGCTCCAACCTATCCCCAGAGCCCTTCGTTTCCGACTCAAAGGTTCGTCTCCACGGGCCGCAGTAGTTGGTGATGGTCTCGTTCAAGAGTCCAGGGAGGTTCTTGAGGTGTGTACCAGGGGCACGTCGGAATCTGAGGCCACCATTGCGGTCAAGCTCGCGAAGGCCAAGCCAATCATCTCGATAAAGCTCGCGAGCTCGAAGAGGGATAACCTCTGTGCCATTGACCTCCTGAAACCACGAAGATTCCTTCGGTTTGACAAGTTCATCGTCCTCAAACATCCACATGACGAAGTTGGTTAACTTGCTCAGATTTGCCTTGTACTTTTCGTTTTTTAACTCGCGCTCGTTGTTGATGTCGGCTAAAAAGTGAGAGTTCTCAAGGTAGTTGTTGTAATCGTTTTCGGTTGCTGGGTCACGGTAGTATTGCGCGGGGACGACGGTTGACTGTACGGTATCGCTCCAGGTACCGAGTCTCAAGAGAGTCATAACTCCCTTGCAGAGCCAGTCGGTAGCACGGCAGACATCGAAGTCGCTGATGCCATTGTGTTGGCTTCCGAATGTGACGAGACTGCGGACTTGCGGCCAGTTGCAGCGCTCGACGTAAGCGCGGAGGAATTGTCCGCCCTGAGAGATACCGATGGCATCAATAGCAGGCGCAGTAGACAGAATGGGGTGCTTGGCCAGTTCCTCGCAAACCTTGCTGACTTGGTCCGAGACATTTCCCTTAAAAGTGGCCATTCGATCCCGACTGGGATCTTCATCGATGGCAATGATATGAACAAATGTTCCTGGGTGGATGTCGTCAGCGAGGGCTTGGATGTTCTTCATTCCGTCGCTGTTGAATTGGTCACCAAGGCCGTGCCAAACAACAATAGGTAATGGGTTATCGGATAGGTCATCTCTTGGGTGTGGTGCAGAAGGGGAAGCATAGCTCTGTTCAGCCAAAGTCCCGATGGCCAACCCAAGCCGGAGCAAGGATAGAGTAAACATGATGATGATGAAGATGGAGAATGATGATGGAGATCCAGACCCTTTGGAGCCGTAATAGCACCTCTTATGTATTCTTGTGGGTCTGACCCCAGTATCGATTGCCCGGAGTGTTTGTGTCGGAGCTGAATACGTCAGCTATGACCCCTCCACTTTCCGCTACCTTAGCGGCTTAGCCAGCTTAAGGTACCTTAGCTAACGGAGGAAAGAAAACACAGGACCTTGATCCTAGATGACAAAAAGACTTGGGCAATATAGCCTGAAATTAGGATAACCTTTGCTGGGTTTATTTTGACTTCCTATATTGAAGTCCGATATTTTCTTGCCCGCCCGAGGCTAAGGTAGGTAGGCCTTTGGGTCCGCCAACCTTATTGTCAATCACACAGGTCCCCAAGGGAAGGTAAGGAAAACTTCAGCCTTCTATCCTAAGTGATGAAAAAGTCTAGGCAATTTAGTCGAAGTTGAGGGGAGTCTTCACTAAGTTTATTTTGGCAACCTTTTCTAAAGTGTCATAGGTACTTTCTCCCTCTCGTGGAAAAAGTATATCATTAGTGGCGTAATTATCAAGAGTATATATTGACTACAGGCGGCACGGTGTCTATTTTGCAATGAGGGGATTAAAGCTAATATCTGTTTGTGCCTAGTTGCTTATTACCTGGGCGAGATATCATCGATATTGCCTGAAGCCGGCGGAAGGCGCGGGTGGGTTAGATAGACGCTTCATCCTCATGCAAGCACCCAGATTCTATCTTGTGACCAAACCAAGTTGTCTCAGACAAGGCGCAAGAGATGCATAAGACCATCAATATTGTATTGTGTTGTATTGTTAATGCAAGCATAGCTACAATTCTATTCTGTGGGTTTTCCGCCCTTCAACGAACGCCTCAACACCGATGCCTTGAATTGCACGTTTCAGTTGTCAATGGCCTTGCTGGCCGATGCCTTTTGCTTTCTCAACCGAGCCTTGCGGTCCGAGATTTGCTTATCGAGCTTGCCGTCATCGGCCTCTGGGAGCTGCTTCTGCTTCTTGGCCTTCTTCGTAGGGGCGGCAGCGGTCTCAACCTCTTCGGTGTTGTCGAGAGACTTGCGCTTCTTTCCAATGTTGGGCTTCTCAGCCTTGGCGGCCTCGCCCTCGGCAATGACGTCCTTCTCGTCAACCCAGAGCTCATCGGTCAACCAGATGGGAAGGGCGGTGGTCTCGGGACCCTTGATATAGATGCTCTTCATGTTGCGCCACTTCTGGGGAATCCACTTCTCGATCATGCCGGTGACAACGGCATCGACGTTCTCGGCGATCTGCTCGGCGGTCCAACCGGAGTATCCAATTCGGATCGAGGTGTTTGTTGAAGGGTTCAAGCTGACGAATGCAGAGTTGATGGCCTTCTGAACCTCCTTGGCGATCTCGGCGGGAGTGCCTGCGTTGACGGTACCCTCGGTCTTGACACGCTTCTGTCGCTTTCCATCGACCTTGGGAGCCTTGGCCTGCAGGTTAACAGGAACAGGTCGCTTCTGCGTTGTCTTGTAGAAGGTCTTTCCCAAGATCTTGGGTAATCTGTTGATGATGCGATCGTCACCGAGGAAGATATCCGCCTCGGCGAAGAGCTTCCTCTGCGCCTCGTACTGGCTGTACTTGGCCTTGAGCTTTCCGTAGTCGATGACACGAGTGATGCGCTTGCCCAGCTCAGCGGGGAAGTCCTCAGAGGCGACAATGTTCTTGTAGGCGCGCTGGGGCTCGGCGGTGATGAGGCAGATGGTGGTCTCTTCGTTGTTGAGCGAGTGAGGAAGGGAGATCTTTCCGGGCTGCAGACGCGCCTTGTCGACGATGTGGCGCTTGGTCGTCAGGTTGAGCCAGATGGGAGTCGTGGTAGGATCTTCATCGTCGTCGAGGAGATTGCGCTTTTCAGACTCGTCGGCCTTTTGCTTGGCGGCCTTCTTGATGTGTGCGAGAAGAGCCTTTGAAGCTTTCAAGGTCTACAAACAACTTGTTAGATGTGTTGTACCATAGGAGTCTTGGGGAGACGAACCTGTTCAGGGTCAATTGCTGCGACGGCGGTAGCGCCGGGAGCGACAACTTCTTTTGAGGGCGCCATTGTTGTCGCAAAGTTGTAGATGGGATGGGGATGCAACAAAAAAGTTCAGTTTGATATGATAGTGGGGGCTTTATCAGTAGCTCGAAGGAAAAATAATTTTTTTTTCCTGCGATGGTTGGTTCTGTCGGAATATGCAAGTCCCGGGCTCCGGTCCAGGGTTTCTTAGCGGCGTTTAGATGTAAAAAATACGGGACAGACACTGACGATATGCGTTATTCAGTTTGAGCTTATACAGTAGTTTCGTGGTCATAGCTTTCTAATAATACTAAAAGAGCAGTCTTGTATGTCTACGATACTATATCTGAGTTCAATAATTCAGCATTGAGTGCATTAGACCTCTGGTAGTCATTCAGCTCTCTCTGTATCTTTTTCTTACAGCCTAGGGGGAGTTTTCAGCGGCGGGGCGGAGTTTGTTGTAGGATCCGCTGATTGTCGCTCTCACGTTGTTCATATGAGATCCCGGTTGTTCCTTGTTGGGCTTACAAGACGATGAGCTTTTGAATCCTACAACTAAACTTCTCTCTATTTTTTTTATCTATCTTTGTATATAAATTGCATTACTTCTCTCTCATGACCCTTACATAATGTCCCTCGATCTGCAAGATCCTGCCAATAGGAGAGCTTCATGTGATCAGTGCAGTATGTCCGTCCACCTTTCCCGCTTACACTTGGGGTCCAAACTTATATTGCGCATGCTGATCAATCTGCAAGGACAAAAGAAGCTCAAATGTGACGGGAGCTATCCATATTGTGGACGATGCTCTACTCTTGGTGAGATGTGCAAGTTCTCGGCTCGTATGCCTATGGGAAGGCCCAAGAAGAGGAAGATAGCCTCCGAGAATGAAGCCCAAGAGAGCAGTGCGAGCAGGACATCGCCGTCTACTTTGGCGATGAGTATTGGGAGTGATACTGGAAGTGATATGGGACGAAGAGGGAGCTTTGATCCGTGTCAACACATGTCTGAAGATGTGCCGTTGGATCTGTTACCTCTTGGGTGAGCTGACTGAATCGTTACCTTGATGGGTGAGCTGACTCAGATTTAGCAACGAGACAAACGTTGACCCCAAGTTATTGGCTTTTGAGTCTGATCCAGGCCAACAGACGTGCGCATGTCTTGCGAGCTTATACTTGTCACTAGAAGAAGTACGAAAAGCAGATGATTTACCCTTTACAGCACGGTTATCGGTTCTGCGGCATTTGACCACCACAGCAGCAGGGATCATACAGTGCCAAGTCTGTCCGACAAAGTTCCTATGGGCAATGCAGAATGCTCAACTCCTTAACACGCTAATTATATCCTTGGCGGAAGGATATAAAAAGATCGTGAAGTCAGTTGAGGATGAAACGAAACGAGCTCAGGATGCCGGAGAATCGAAAGAACTATGCATCACTGAAGGCCAAAAGCTAGAGGCGCCGTTACAAAACGACGGGTTAGGATTCTCACTGAACCTGGATCCTCAAGATTGGAAAACTATTGCGAACAAGGCCATCAAATCTGAGCTTTTCGGCACACCGCATTCGAGTTCCATGTCATTTGCGGCGATGCTGCAGCTGATGGAGGATAGACAGAATCTGTGGCATTCAGGAACGAGTCATGTACCGCCGGGTATAGGGCATCGGCTGGCGCATCAGATGCATGATAAGGATCCGCATTGTGTGTCGGTTATCAAGCATACGAGGGATACGATAAGTCATTTGTTGGCGGATGTTTGAATGGTTGTTTGATAGTTGATACCTAAGATCAGGAGCATCGACCTTCTTAATTTAATAGTTTACTGCGTTCATGGCTCAGTGCTTCTGATATCCTAGAGGTTGAGAGAGAATAGCTTTTATATACGAGCACAATATAAGGAAATGAATGTCGTTATCTAATATCTATGAACGAACAAAATGCTGAAACCAGTCTCAAAACCACTCATGATACTTATGCCTTGGCTGTGTGAGATAAACTCAGAGCTTTGAAACCAGGATGTTATTGGTTCGCTAAACCAACAGACACATGTAGGGATATTTCCCCATCTATCATGCAGTGCAGCTGTATCAAATGATCCGATAGGACTGGCCCCTGTGAAATTCTGCTGTGCCGTACGCAACCGGGTGTTAAAACCAAATCTGGTAGGCAGAGCGTGACATGATATGTTGAGTGTGTTGGTTCAGTACACAAGTAGAGATAAACAACGCAACTATGAATTGACAGTCTGCTGTCTCACACATGACGAACTAACCGTGCAAGAATGGCAGAAGAAAACAATTCTCAACCAGCTCAGGATGCCACCGATGTTTCTGGTCTTCTTCCTCCTCAGCATTGGGTTGAAGTAGCCGAGGTTCGTATGACACGACGTTGGTTAGAATCATGCCACTAATGATAATCTAGGAGTTGGGTGATACGGACTCTGCTCTGGGGGATGATACTGCCGAGTCGACGGCGTCCATCACGTCGAGTATTCTGCAGTATAGAAATATCAATGGGAGAACTTACCATCATGATATTGGGAATGCGCAGTATTGGTATGTTGATCAAAGGCTTTGCGGTGCGGGATTAATGGGCATAGGGGATCAAATGACGAAAAGCAGAATGAGTCGATGGATATCAAGTAAGTCTACCCAGCATATGTTGGAGATGAGTGCTGATACGTGCAGTCATCATGTTTTGACGCTGGTTTTGGACGGAGCGCTATTTCTTGCGCCGCTTCCCAAAGATATCAAGGTTCATCGCTGCCGTGAGCTATCGAATGCTTGCTAACTTTCATAGAATGCTATTGATATCGGTACAGGAACAGGTGAGCTTCGGAAAACCCGCTGGACTGGTTGAGATCGGAATCAGTCGTTGCTCAAGTGAGCTTGGGCTGTACCCAGACCGCGCCAAAGTTTTACCCTAGATGAACTCACTCTAACATGGCACTCTATTTTAGGTATCTGGGCTATGTAAGTGTTTATGAGCAAACGAATAAGTGATTAGAACTAACTGATTTCAACAGCGATTTTGCGGATAGCTTCCCAGATGCACAGGTCATAGGGACTGACGTCTCACCGATCCAACCGGGCTGGATCCCCCCTAATCTGCGATTGTAAGAAGCCAACCCATACCCATAAGCACGTCTAACACTCCAGTAGCGATATCGAAGACTGCACTCAAGAGTGGACGTTCGCTCCCAACTCGCAAGACTACATCCACTTTCGCTGGCTCGTTGGGAGTATCGTCGACTGGGACCAGCTCTTCAAAGAAGCATATAAATGTCTCAAGCCAGGTGGCTATATCGAAAGCTACGAGGCTCTCTCAAGAATGGACTGTGATGACGGAAGCATCACCGAGAAGAGCGCCATGCGCCAATGGGGAAAGTTCTTCGTGGAAGGCGGCAAGAAGATCGGCCGTTCTTTTACGATCGTTGAAGATGGAGTGCAGAGATCTGCTATGGAGAAGGCTGGGTTCATTAATCTCGAGGAACGTGATTTCAAGGTAAGTGGCTCTCTTCCAGTGGCTTCATGGCCTGCACTGACATATCCTCTCTGATAGGTTCCTATTGGAGGCTGGCCAAAGGATCCGAAGATGAAGGAAATCGGCAAGTATGCGCAAGCTACGCTTGAGCAGGATATCGAGGGCTATGTGTTGTTCATGGCCAACACAGTGGAGGGCTGGACGAAAGAGGAGGTTGAGGTGTATATCTCGATGCTGAGACGGGAGCTGAGGCAGGGAAACATGCATCCCTATTATTGGCAGAAGGTTGTCTGGGCCCAGAAGCCAAAGGAGTAAGGCTATTCAGCTACTAGTTTCTATCTCTCATCATTCACAACGCTGGCAACAGCATTTCAAAAGGGGCTGTAGCTCACAGTCTAGTAAGATCCCATTCGTTCTTCTATCAGCTCCGTGAATTTTACCAGGTCTGTTGAGCACGGCTCTAATACCTCTTTCAAGACGGGCTTCCACCACTCCTCCATCCCAGGGCCAATACCTAAAGCAAAAGCGTATTCTACATACTCAGGATAAAACCCGCTCAACTCCCAGTCGACGATCCCCGTGATGGTACTTCCATCAACCATGATATTCCGCGGTGATAGATCGCCATGCGTGAGGACAAACTGTCCAGTGGATTTGCGCCGTTTCCGCTCTAGCACTTTCTTCCATTTCCAGCGTTGAATGATTCCACCGCTAAGTCTGTCGAGACACCAATTATCAAAAGCTTCCTCATCCTCGAATGGACCACAGTGTCTAACAAAAGTGGTGTCGTACATGTTTCGAGTTGGCTGTTTATTAATGCGGCCAATGTAAGGCTGTGTGAGTGTTCTCATATGCTGAATATTTGCTCGAAGCTGTCCCTTGATAGACCTTTGCTGATCCTTAGGCATAGCCTGCCAGACATCCATGAGCGGCACTCCGGGTACACGCTCGCTAACCATAACACGTGCAATGGGTCTTTTGGTGATGATATCGTAGACCCGTCGAACCTTGGGAGCCAATACACCATGTATTGCGGCATAGTGCATCATGTCGGCTTGGGAGCGGTCGATGCCATTTGGACTACTGACTTTGAGAGCTAGTACGTCGCCGTTGGAGTTTGTGTGCTCTAAAACTCGGTTTCCCGAGTAGTTATGGATCTCTTTACCAACGACTGCATCAAGATAACTGCACTTCAAATACTTGGGAAGTGCATCCTGTTCTAAGTTTCCATTCTCAGCCTCCATCTCTTCGGGCTCCTCTTGTTCTGCTTCTGAGGGGCTTGCCATGTTGTCGGATGGATTACGAAGGGTCTTGATATGCTTAAAATTTTAACTTTGCGCAGGAGGGTATATCAACGATAGAAAAAACGGTATAATTGTGTTCTTGACGAATGATTATTGTACACAATGTCAACCTTCTACATTCTGACCAACCTCCTCTTTATACCCCTGCAGAGCTCACCAATAGCAAGCAATTAGAGAAAGTCGAGCCAAGAACAAAAGAAATCATCAATTCCATAATTTTGAGTCAAGAAAAACCTGAACTAATACAAAAATACCCGAGATAAAGCCACTGAAAACACTCGATATACACGATGCTGCTACAATGGGGATAGGATAGAGAGGCACAGATGAAGAACGTCATACGTTCAGATTAGTAACCTCACCTAACTCTGACCACGAATCAGCTCGAGCCGGTCTACTGGTAGGTATGGAGTGGCCGGGAATACGTCCGGACATTGAACAGCGCTTGGATGATCGAGAGCACGAGTCGTACAAAGGGGGAAGAGAGATCTAGTTGACTCGCATCGTCACAGATTTCTCACAACAAACCCTCAGGGGTAGACATAGAGACCAAGTCCCACAGCTGTCAAAGATGTAGGAAGTCTATGACATGCATTCCTTCATCGAAAGCCCAGAAAGCTCAGCTGAAAGATCATTACGGAGTGGCTGAGTGATATATGCAGCTTCCAATGGCCTCAAAAGTGAGAACTGACCAATGGATCTTTCAGCTCTTACACACATTTGCAGCCAAGAGGGTGTCCTGATAAGGCATGCTTGATGCTGGCACTTTAGTAGTTGTAATGTAGATTCAGATATGTACTGTGAAGTAGAGACAAGCCATCGCCAACGGCAAAGGATGGAAACAAAAACTTTTACCACTCATTAATAACCTCTCCATTCCGATCAACCCCTATAAAACATCGTTTCAAACTCAAGCGTTTCATGTTGACGAGCTCGTTGTGGATATACTGTAGTGATTCCGACCGCATTCGACTCTTCGTATTCGTTGCGGGGTACAGTATTTCTAACTGTCTCAACCAACAAGCTCTCTTTGGCTCTTCTGGGATGCACGTGTCGAACAGCCAACGATTTACGGATAGCCGCCTGAGCGTTCCGCAGCTGCATCAGGCTTATTTGGGACGTGAAGCAAGGAGCCTGACCTCTTATTAGCAACGATACCCATGGCACAAGACGAGTCACTGAGTCAAGATTCGGGAGACGTCTCCTGATTGGGAGACAGAAATACACCGTGCAGATTCGGTGTTAGATAACCTGAGACTTCAAACATTTATTTCTCGCCCCCTCCATCGAAAGGTCAAGTTACTTGACCCCAATTTAAGAACACACTTTGTCACTTACACAATGATCCGGAGACGCCGCCGGGTATACCTTTTCTTCCGTCTCAAGGATTCCAATTGGCACTTGAGGAGTGTATTTATAAGTTTCCGATTATCTCGACACTGCCGTCTAGAACAATTGGCGTTCTGGGATGATGCCTGCTTGGGCGAGTGGGCTGTGGGGTCCGGACAATGATAGTTGTTCGCGATGGTTATGTTTCCATTGATCTGAGGGCCGGAACCGGAATTGGTGGCTCCGTTATGGATATTTGATCCATCGAAGTTGTCGCTGCTGATGATGTTCGTTGGAGACACCGAAAGATGTGCACTCTGGTGCTTGGAAGCCATTCCCACCATCATGAAATGCGGGCGGCCCAATTGCCAAACTGCTTGGATTGTATGGTAACACACGGACGAATGGAATTTTCATTAGGGAAAAGGGTGTGCGGCAGCTGACCCGTGATTTGAAGGGCTCTAGGGCTTTACACCCTCTTCTACAGCCATCCCTGTCCGCATGTCGGGGGCCTCATTTTCTGCAAACTTTCCCAAAACAATGACAGCACTGACCAGACCGTGACATGATAATCTACCAAAGCCTCGAAAATAGCTCGTTGTGCTGTATATCGTCGTGCTAAATATTACTACATGAATGCAGTCGTAGCTTTCGAACCCCTATTGTTGAGTTGCGGTACTGGGATTCATAAACACCATGCCGATTGCCATATCTTCACTATCAGGGAGTATTAACGAAACGTTAAGGGGTACCCGGTGACTTGTTCACATATATGTGTTGTCGACTCATGTAATTTGAGGCTTGCAGGTGAACATGTACGTGATAAAGTGACTGCGGTTCTTGGTTAGATGCCTTGCTTCGTTCTCCAGCGTCACAAACTCATCACAACATCTGCCAACGACATACTTGAAAATGGCTTAGATCTCCTATGAGAATCCAATACTATCATATACTTTCTCGGACCTCTGTGAGAACTCCAGAGTTGAGTTTCCAAGCGATCCATCCACACCTGTCACGTCATACGGCTTGTCAACCAACAGTGGCGTAGCAAACTGGACCAACACAATCAACTTGATCAGACACTCCTTTTGTCTTATACTCCCTTTGTCTTAGGTACTTACTTGATTTGAAAAACGAGCCCGAAATTTCCGGGATTGCATTCGGCTCGGAGAGTGAAGTTCCTGACTTGGTCCAGGTCCCCCTTCAGATAGCCCCCAAAAGCTTCTTTCTTTTACTCTTTCCTTCCCACCAAGGCCTTCTCGTTACTCACATTTGAGTTGATAAAGATCATAGACTAATTGAGTACAGAGACGGAATGATCATTCGATCTAGCTTCAAACAAGAAGCTGTCCAGTTCATTACGGTCCTTAACTTCCACCCAGAAAGCCGATACTGAACTCCAATCGACGCTGGACCTTTGAGGCTCGCTGCCAGGAGAATCCTTTGGGTGCCTGAACCTCACAAAAACTTCTTTCTTTACTCTTCAAAACTTGACAATCACTTGAAAGCCTCTATCTACCCTGCCCAGACGAAAATCAATACTCGATACGACGCCACCCTCCTGAAGTGCAAGTCTCGACTTCACAAATGTACCCAAGATCTCTCATCTCTTTCACCAATATCTGGCTGTAGTTTCAGACCGCCTTATGACCAACGTATCAAGTTCTTTACACCGGTAGCCTTATTCTGCCGTGTTACTCTCCTTCGCCCCCTCGAGGTGCCTTGGGTTTCACCGCAGTCTGACGCATGAGGCTCTGCTGTACATCTTTCACACTCTTTCGCAATCTGCCTTCACAATGATGCCTAAACCTTGATGCCATACTCACATCTTGGCCTTCTTTTCCGGTCGCACCTTTTCACAATTTTCATAATCTGCGGTTGATTCTTATGCCACGTTAGCACAACCATAATTTCTCCTGCATTCTGACACACCACCCAGCGACGACATCGTCGTCGATGTAGCTATTCACGGCTTCTTGACCTCTTCACCGCTCTTTGTTGGGACGGTCTTTGCTTGCCTCGTCTTCGAAATTGAGGCTATCATGGCAGAGATTGTTGGGGTCGCGGCGTCGGCGAGCCAGCTTGGTGTTGCATGCTTTTCTCTGATAGATGTCATGAGAAAGATAAAAGGGGGAGCGTCGACGCTGAAACGATATCATGAGCAGCTCCAAGAACTTCAGAGCCTTTCTACTAGCATCTCTGAGAACCCCCTACTTCAGACCCCTGAGATTGGCACACAAACTGACGCTCTTCTTTTTATCATCAACAACAACTGTTTAAACCCTTTGTTGCGCAAGGGCAGAGTCCTTCGTACCTGGGGGTTTCTCTATAAGGAACAGGATCTTCTTGACATCTTTGTCAGACTTGAACGACAGAAGAGCAACCTATCTCTCGCTATCGAACAGATCCAGTCTAGAGCGCTGTATCAGATACAAACTGATATACAGATCATGTCTGGAAAGAAAGAACAAAGCCACCCAACCCAGGGCGCCGTTTCTCGAACACCATCCGGGGTTCTCGTGCGCAGGGACTCTTCCAAGAGTACCTATTCTTCCAGCACCCAAGCAACTGTTATCAATCTCGAAGCCATCAACGACTTAATCGGAAAGATTCGGGCGGAAACTGCTCCTAAGTATACAATGCCGCGAACCAACCCCTCTACCACGACGGACGTAGAGTCTTTCGGAGATCCCGATCCTCAGTTCTCGACCCACTACAGCCAATCTGGAACCTACAACTACAAGCTTGATGATGACATTGGCCCCCAATGGATTAGTCCCTTCGCGGGTTCGGGATGCAAACAAGAGAACAGAAAAATCTACGACATCAACGTTAGTGCCTCAAAAGAACTTGCTCAGAACCCTCCTATTCGATGCGTCTACCACAATCCGATCAAGATTGGAAAAGGTGATCAGATCAACCAAAACCTCATCCTGATTGACCAAGACGATGAAGAACATGAAGGCTTGAAAGGATTCATTGTCCCAGACATGCGTGGTGACAAGTGGATTCATCCGAATGTCATTGCTTGTTCTTCAGAGCATGGGGAAGACAGCGTGTCTAGACAGTTCAATGGCGTTGATATCCGGATCAAGAAGAAGAAGAGGAGGAACACTGAAAAGACGGAGAAGAAGGTGAAGAAGGAAAAGAGAGAGAAATAGGAGATCGGGGGCTACTGTATGCGGGGAGTGCTGATTTAAGTATACTAAACAAGCTGTTTGGGCTCATGTCTAGCTACCCATACTTTGTGTTCAGCTAAGGAGAGATTGTATCGGTAGGAGCAGGTAGTTTTGGAAGTAGATCACTATGTTTGAGTTTTAGGTATATGAAATTGGCATCTGAATAAGTCGTCATTGACTGTGACAAACCATAAGCTGCACATGGATAATCGAAGATAGCTGTCCATACCCCATTAGACCTTGGGGCTTGAGGAGGTCGAAAGCATGAAGACCACCCCTCACAGAACAATGAGCTACGAAGCTGAGGCCACCCACTTATATGTAATATGGCCGGAGATGCAAAAGTTTTGGATGATTGTTGAGATGATAACCCCCTCCAAGCCGGCTTGTCACGGCAGCTGACATCGAGCTCAGCCCTATAGCTGATTGACCTAATTTCATAACACCACGTGTTTCACATGCAGCCCATTCAACTACCCCTCCATTCAAGATCACGGCTATCAATCAAGGAGAGCACGAGATGGGTTCAACGTTACCAAATCAGTTGCTGTGTCTATATCAATCAAATCCTACAGTCTCATGGCCGATCCACTATCTATCGGGGCAAGTGTCCTGGCATTTATTGGCCTCGCCGACCGCATCATTCGCACATGCAAGCGCTACATCAAGGCTATCGAAGATGCACCGAAAGACATCCAGATGATACTGGGCGAGGCTACATCTCTGAGAGCCATCATCGACAGCATTGGAGCATCAAGTGCCACAAGCCTTGTACCGAACCTTCACGAACAAAATGGACCTATCAAGTCTTGCCACAGCTGTCTTGCTTCACTTGAGGCTTTTCTCCCACCAACTATGGGCCAGTCACAGACAGGTAAGCAGCGTCAATTGACACTGGTTGATCTCGCGTGGCCTTTGAAGGAATCGAAAGTTAGGAAGCTGTTGGCAGAGATATCGCACCATAAAGCTACCTTATTACTGGCAATGTCCGGCGACATGAGGTAAGTCTAAAGTTGCTTTGGTGGAGTCGAGGCTAACGCAGTCTATCCAGTCGAGACCTAAAGGAAATCAGAGCAGGGATTGAAAAGTTGCAAGGCACAATCTCAGGTCGGTGATTTCAATTGATTTCCAGAATAAACTGACATAATCGAAGAGTCTGAGACTCGGGAGATCATCCGCTGGCTTGAGCGAACAAATCCGTCATCTCTCCACAACATAGCGTTCAACAAACATGAGCCCTTGACAACAGCCTGGGTCACCAATTCTTTCCAGTGGAAGGACTGGGTGTCATTGGAGTCTGAGACCAGACTCATGTGGATATATGGGCTGCCTGGTGCTGGAAAAACAGTTCTAGCATCATATGTCATCGAAGAGCTCGAGAAACTGTGCGAACCTGCCAACGGTAGTGTTTGCAGCTACTACTACTGTCACTATTCACATAATCAGGACGAAACAGTACCATTTCTGTGCTGGATCATTGGCCAGGTATGTCGACAAATTAGCTGGATACCACCTGAGTTAAAACGACTCCATGACCGTGGCTGTGAGCCTACAAGCCCGGATTTGGAACCAGTTCTGGAAATAATATTGCCGAGTGTCGACAGTCTCTATATCGTCATCGACGCGGTTGATGAGAGCACTCCTCGGGAAGAGCTTCTGTCGTTGATTGAGACAATGACAGTCGATGAGCGTTTTGAAAAGATCAGGATACTAGCAACGAGCCGGCAATACTTTGATATAGAGCAATCACTGGGGGAGATATCAGAAAGTATATCAATGTCAAATGCAATGGTAGACGCTGATATTCGACGGTTTGTACACGCTCGATTAAGGTCAAGCCATCGACTGAAGCGATGGCATGAACGGTTTGACGAGATTGAGGAGATACTTGCCGCCATGGCACAAGGAATGTGAGAGCCCTAATAAGAACCCGTTTAAGAACCATGATACATGCAGCTGTACTAACTCGATAATACAAGGTTTCGGTGGGCTGAATGTCAAATTCAAGCCATAGAGCGACTTCGCGACCAGTCGAAACTCAAGCAACTCCTTTCCAACCTGCCCAAAGATCTGAGTGAAACCTACGTCAGAATCTTCGAAGCAATCCCTGAAGACGATAGACAGCTCGTTCGCTGTATTCTCACATGGGTTATTGGCCATTCCCAGGCCAATTGGGTCTATCACGTTGGTGTCAATGCGAAATTACTCCTGTCGGCTGTTACCTACGACCATTTCGGATACGAAACCGTGGGTCAAAATTCTATCATCGACCTTGAATACTTGCAAGAGATATGTAGCTGCCTCATAACAGTTAGATATGTCTCTGGAGATATTTTCCATTGGCCGGTGGGCGTGTCTCCCGGATTACAGACCAAAGAATCGACCGACGGCCAAGACCTTTATGTGTCTCTGGCTCATTACACAGTCTTGGAGTTTCTGGTATCGCCGCATGTCTTTCAACTAAATCTCGCGTTTTTCGCCATGTCTCCCGAGCTGATTCGACTGAAATTCGCAAAGTGTGTCCTTAAACAAGCTTTGGCAGCTGATCCAGGGGGGGCGAATACTGATTGGGTTCACGACCGTGAGGCTTATTGCCTTACACTTGGCTGCGCTTTGTATATGCATGACATCCTAGCAGATTCTGATCTTCAGGACCTCTTCCTGCGTTACATCAATCCTTGTGCCCCGCACTATTCGCGCTTCGAAGCTATCCAGTCCAAGATTATCCAGAGCGATGAAGACTCTCGCTGCTACTTCCTCCGACATATGCCAGCACGAGTCGAATGGACTACGACGGGGAATGAGATAGGCGGATTAGGTGTAGCGCTGATGAATATTCTTTTGCTTCGGCATCAGTCTATTCAAAGGGAGCTTATGCCGCTGATCAGAAGACTACTTTCTGGGAGAAAGATACAAGAGCTACTAAATGCGAAAGTGACAGCTACCTTTCTTGATGAAGCTGACGAAGTAGATGAGAATGGGAGCCAGTTATGTACGAATGTATTGCATGGAATGGTCTGGGAGATAGTACAGTGGAGGCATATTTTTCTTGACGATGAGGAGCTTTCTGAGTCTTTTGATATGCTATGGCGCCATTTGGGGTAAAACAAGACACTGAAACCATCTCATAAGACAAAAATGAATATCAAAATAAATTATTCTATGAATAGTTTAT
>JABSTL010000429.1:0-10133 GCA_013759095.1 Fusarium sp. NRRL 29148
CGTTTCTACGACCAGATCCAACACTTCCGAAAGAGCGGGAATCCGGCCGCTGAAGAGAACACGCTCAACACTTACGTCCATCCTATTCGCCGCAACGCCTGTTTCGAGGAACGCCCGCTCGGTACCTGATAATTCTCGGTTCTCCATGTCTTTCCACTTGCGCTCAGCCTCTTCGCGGGCGGCTTGCAAAACCTGTTCTGTGTCCTCAGATTCCCAGAGATTGCATCTGTCACACTCCTTGCAGGGTGTTGCATCGCCTTCGGGGCGGAAGTGATCACAAAAGTGGCGATATCCTTCATCAGTGAGGTCGGCGCGACAAACATAGCACATCTTGTAGCCGCAGGGACACGTAAGTTTATTGCAACCTGCATTCTTGACGAAAGATGTGTTGCAGCGGGGACAGACGCGCTTTATAGCCATGCTCATGGCCTGCTCGACCTGTGTGCGTAGGGCGACGAGCGAGGATTCGTTGCATACGTGGATATCCTTCCACGACTTGTGGCATGAGAGGCACGACATACGACCGCAGCTAGGACTTTGGCAGGTAAATTTGGTACCGCGACGACGACGGCGGTGACGATTGAGGGCTTTGGACCACTCCACTGATATATAGTCGCCAAAGGACTGCTGTGTACTGAGAAGGAGGCAAATGAATGAGGATATGAGGACGAACGGGAAGACAAACGGGAGGGTGCCGATACATAGAACGAGGAAAAAGAGGTTGTAGATGCTATCTGACTTGATACGAAGAGCAGATTCGTGCGCAGGCGTGTATATGTCGTCTATCTCGGCATAGTCACAAAAGGGACACCGGACTAGAGGGAGGTTGGATGCCAGAAGGCTGTGCTCTGCTAGTCGACAGTCAAGCCTGTGTAGAATTTCTGCTCCCATCTTTTCTTCCTCCATGGCACGGCGGATATGATCTGGCGGGATATGTCCAGGACATCCATCGCCGTCTGAAGAGAGGCACTTGAGCGTTCCTGTTTCAGGGTTGATACTGCTTTGCCAACCTTGTCCAAAGACTGCTTCTTTGATGGAGTGCTGTACACATCGGTAGCAGACGAGATGGCCCTCGCGGTTGCAGTGGGTAAACTCCTCGAAGGCTGCTGATATGAAACAGCAGACACACTCATGTGTTGCATCTGCCTTTTCGGCCTCCTCGTTGTTGAGAATGACTGCAAGTCCCCTGTCTCTGTCCTCTCTGTCCCTCCTGTCCTTCTCTTTCAACGGCGCCACCAGAGCATCATACAGTTCGCGGTCCAGTTCTGCGCTGCCTGTGGCTCGAATAGTGGGAGTAATGGAGCCCTGGCCGGTTGAGCGCCACGATACCAGTGGGTGATTCTCAGCCTCTCCCGTAGCGATAGGCTTCCTTCTGAAAAACAACGACGATATTGTGAAACGCCATGATTTGGAGGATAAAGTAACAAGAGTCTGGCGGGCTTCGAGGTAGGAATAGTTGGACTCGGCAAGAACAGCGTTTATGGTAGACCGCGACAGGCCTTTGAATTCATGCCATGCTAGATTTTGTACTGCTTTTTTGTACTCCTTGCTCTTGAACACCTCTGCCTTGGGTATTGTCTCTGGTCGAGCGGTCTCTTTGTCGGGAACTCTCCACCGACCCTTGACCCACGTCACTCTATTCTTGAGCAGTGCATCAGCCACAAGAGCGAGCCTCGACTCGCCGTCAAAATTTGACAACAGCTCGCGAAACACTTCGATCTGGATATCAGGAAATACAGCGGCCAGAGCCTCGAGGCTGTTGTTGAGTTCGCGCAGGTCAGGTCTCTCGGGTGGCAGGCATGGCAGTTGGGCTTCGTCGAAGATGTACTCGGGCTGAACAAGGTTGGAGTCGCTCGACTTGGACCGGACAGAGGGCGTTCTGGTTCTATCGGTGGAGGCGGAGGTGAGCAGCCCGGGGAAAACCATCGTGACTGCTCATTCTGGTGCGTGTGCGCGCGAGATTTACTGAGGGAGGTGATAAATGGCTGTGGTGATGGTGGACGGAGGATTAGGTAAGGTATTTTGAGGCGTTGAGCTGAGGAATGAGGCTTGCTGTAGTTGGTTGGGGTGCAGAGCTGAATATTTTTTGACCAGGAAAAATAAATGGGAATAGTTAAATTTATTCAAATGCATAATGCTATTCATTCAGCAGTTCCGCATCGTGACTGTCTAGAGGTAGCTGAATAAGTCTCACAGTCAAAGGATAAGTTGCAATAGAGCTTGTGACACGACTGTACGGGTAGGTTGAAACAACACAGGTTCGGATGGGTAATCGCCATTTATCGACCTACTTGACTGCGGAGTTATTTCAGGCTTCAGAGACTAGAGCTTCATTAGATTTGAAAATGTGTCTTTATTTAAGGGGACCAGAGCCTCATCTTTGGCTTATGGCTTGCACTAGTTCTTCAGTTGTTTATACTGAAAAGTGTAGAGTGGTCGCCTTGATCATGAGAAGTATAATCAGAAAAGAGCTACATCAACGAAGAACAAATGCATGATTATTTATTTGCCCTATATCAGATACACTAAACAGTCTGCACCGTACTCTGTATAAGGGACATAATTAAATATAAAAGCGACTCAGTGACGAAGTTATATGGAAAGCAGAAAGCCGATAGATATAATGGCGTATCACGCATTATTCCTCGACCAGAAAGTTTTTCCTATTATCATGTCTTTATACCTTACAACAGCTTCTTATTAACATCAGATGCTGTCTCAGAGCCATAGTAAGGCCTTCGGTAAGTGTTGTTCTTGAAGAAAGCTGCAGCTCCCCTTTCGCTCAGACTCCTGCGGGTCTTGGACTCGTGATATTAGACCTTCTAGATCAACATTATTGAACAATTCAATTCGGCCATGGCAAAAGAATGGAAGACCCAAGAGGTCTGGTATTTACTCGAGCTGATGCTTGTGCCGTATATGCTGGTAAACTACGGAGTAGCCAAACCTCGATCTCTTCTTATAGTGAACAGGAGTCTGCAATCTTCTTAGAGAACACAAGACAGGCACGCGCATGTAAAGTGCCCCGTAGACTAAACAGCTCAGAAAGGCAGGAGAAAGACGGATATGCTATGTACGCAAACCGTCCAAGTGATCCGCCGTTGACGCACCCCACGCTTTGGTTGGTAACATTGACGGAGATGATCACCACACCAGATCGACGACCCCGCAATGTTAACTCATCTCGAAACTATCAAGACGACAGAATCAGGGACTTGATTGTCCCTCGCTCACCTCCAATCTCGGAATCAGAAGGAGCTTAGACAAGAATACCACGACAATGGGCGGTCAGACAAGGTAGCTCGTGTGTGAAGCCCAAAAACTGACTCGTCAAATCAGGAGAATTGCTGCGTAAGAACTGTCAAAATACTCCGTATTACCGAGTAATATGAAGGTGGCAGCGTGGGCGGCCATCATCATCATCATCATCATCATCTCGAAACCGCCGACTCAAAATTAAGATTGCAGAATGCCTGTTTCACGTCACTCTGCTGCACAATAAGCACCGTTCATCTGTGCAGTCATCCATCATATCTGCAGTGGTGCAGCCCTTCCAAACCCCCCTCTAATCTCTTCGATCTTCAGTATGCACCATACGACATGCTTGATGCAGGCACGGGGGTTTGTGACCAAAGTCCCATCATGAAGTCAATGACGGGTCCGAGGCTTCGCAAGCGGTGAGATGAAGTTGACAACATCAGAGGTTAGCGCGCCGCCAGGGTTTTAGACCTTGTGCGGCTAATAATCGATCATTTCGCGCTTAGAATGGGATGAGTCTAGCAACGAGTTTAGAATAAGTCCGTTGATTTTGATAGCTTGGCTGACGTGAAGCCCTGTGCTTTGATATAATTAATCGATCACATGCTGAAAGTAACGGCAACTGAGTTTGGAGAGGTCCAGGAGCAACTCAACATCTTGCAATATCTCTCTCTACATGAGACTGAACTGTCAACAAGGCTATAACTAGATCTTTGTCAGATCCGCAGCCAGTCGTTCCTTGCAAATGCAGGCATTGCAGGTCCATTTCTCGTTGAGGATCTCGCCAGCCGCTAGTTCTGTACTGTATTACCTACATCAAGCCCGCTAGACCACTTGTCAAGGACTCGAGCCTCTTGGACATCAAAGCTTGCACCCGAAATAGTCTCAGCGGTACGTGTACATATTACAGCATTGAGATTGTGCGAGACCACGACTACGTATGTACACGGAGTCCTAACGGCAGCGCCAAGTCCGAGCCCTGACATGGGTTTTCAGGGATGACGACGATCTTGTCCCCGTCATTGTTGGCTATGCTCAAACAAGCGAAGTGAGTGAGAAAAAGGGGTCTCTCGGCGATGGGCTCGGCACAAGCCAACAGTCGGCCAGCTCCACTCCCTGGGAGGGGGAACTTGGGAAGCACGCGACTTTGTGCAGGATAAAGCCCGTCGTGCATAAACGGCTGTGGAGGAAAAAGCAAATTCCCCATGCTATGATCCGTATTGGCTCCCAAAAGTTGGCATGTGCATACATGGGATGTTTGGTGTTACACTGAATAGCTAGTGGACAAAGCCAATCGACTGATGATCACTGATCCGAGAAGACGAAAGGAAAAACCGTTCGCTCGTGGCGTCTGTCTCGGACGAATGATGTTGCTAAAGCGACAATAAACCGAGGGTATATTTTTGGCTCCTGGATCTACTATGGGGCACTGCCGCACGCTGATGATATTACGAACACTGGAGCCGGAGCTGGAGCTGAAAAGTTTTGGCTTGCAAGTACCGTACTGTTCAGCCAACAAGCTGGAACAAGACCACCAGAGAGGTTCAAGAGCCGGCCTGAGAACTGGCCCCGCGAGGATACACCGATACAGTACCCAAAGATGAAGGCCCAGCCTTTGGCTTGTGTTTCATATCACACGGTGCCTCAAGATTGGCTGCTCATGAGACCTCAATTCCGAGGCACGATTTACGACTTTATTTACCAGAAGGTGTGATGGTCTTGACGATCTTTGTTGTTGCAAAGGTCTTTGTTTCCCTCATGACGGGTCTGATTGCTTGATGAAGCACTTGGCAGCAATCCTCATCTCCACGGAAGCGGCGTTTTCAGAGCGTGGTTTCGTCATTCATTATATTCGACGGGGAGATCGATCAAGGACGGTACGCACTGTTGACGTATGAAGTGTTTCTCTAGACTAGTCAGGCACCGAAATCCGAGCATCGATGCCTATAGCGCCGCAGTTGTGCGTTTTATTAAGTGTTGACCACCTTATTACTCCAGATAATCGCCTGTGCGGTCGATTTACTGTAGATCCCGTATTGCACCATTTCCTTGATTTCGTTGTCAGCCACGCGACAAGGACTCTCTGTCTGCTTGATGAGCATTACAGTATTCTTACCGACTATGTATCAAGTGTCGCTGGGCGTCATCAGAAAGTTGCCCAGGTCAGCCGTGGTCAGCCACCTCATCTTGGGCAGTCAGGCTGGACCAACGATCCGTCATCTGTGACAGCTTTTGTGTGTTTTGCTGTGGCTTTCAGCTGAGGTGGATTATCTTGCATTTCATAAGCAGCCAAAGTTCTATTCCGGGGGCTGTGAGGACGGAAACGCCTTGGCTGAGTATAATTTCTCACCATAAGCTTTTGGGATATTGATCAATTCGAGGTCTAGATCCGCCATTTGATTGAGTACGGTATCATTATTCAACTTGAACAAATGTTGTTTACCTGGGCTAGGTACCTTAGGTACCTATTGTAGGTAGGCGAATAGTTCGGTGTTGCAGCCGCATCCATGTCCATTTCTGCTGCTGTTGCATCGTTCTCGTCGCCGCCACTATTTCCATGCTCCACTTTCCGTCACCCCGGCCCTGGAACAATTCGTAGGACTTGCGATCTCTAGTGACAAAAGTATTCGGCAGATTATGGAAATTTTGGGGACCTCCTTGGTAGATTTATTTTGGCAGCGCCCTCCGTCAAAGAAACTTTTATGTCCCAAAAATATACAGAGTACGCCAATACGATGTATAACAGATACGGCCGGCCCCGAAAAAGATGAACCAAGCCAAGAAAAAACACTGGACATCAAATCACAGAAAGCGAGGGATCTACGGACTTCAGTTACAGTCTATCACACGGTGCCTGATTTTGGAATTACCTAGAAAACGCCACAGCCCGTATCTTTCCAGCCGCTTCACGATGAAGCTCAAGCACAAGCTCAGAGCAATAGGAGCAAAGTGACAAGGCCAATTCTCCTAAGGCCTTGGTCTCTGGTGTCAGTCACTGCCAGGGACAAAGCAGCAGCAGCAGCAGCAGCAGCACCAGGACAGGGTCCGGTGCTTGTCTGCAAGAATAAAGCCGTACAGTAACTTAGCCAAGCTTAGCTCAGGTGCCTAGGTTCCCCCTGGGCCCCCCTGTCCTGGCGCTGGACATCCACCACACCTAACCAGCCGCCTCCTCCACCGCTACAACTGGAGACTGAGAGTGAAGTGAATGCACTGGCTTTGAGCGGGATCCTGGTTTAGCAGACTGCTCAGCCTTACTTAGTCGCAGTGAATGGGTCCCTTTTCCCTTGTTTTGCCTTGGTCAATATTTATTACTGGAGGAAGGTACTCCGTACTGTATATTTGGCTCAGCTTGGGATATATAACTTTGGTCCTCCCCCTCCCATCGACTGTTCTCTTCCTGCCTGCATCACCTACTACCTACTGTACTGGTGCTGCATCTTGAACTTTGTCTGCAGGCGTGGCTGTTCGTGTGCGTGCTCGCGTGATTACCACCCTCTTATATATTTAAGAGTATTCGTAGACAGGCGGATTTGTTGATTCGTCTTCCCACGCTCGCATTACACCTACGTATACACGGACACGCCAAATCATGAGAGGAGGCCTTTGGAACTGCTTAGAACTGAGGATTGGACGACCAAGCATTGCATCTTGCTGCCCATAAACGAAACGATGAACCGAGATATGAAGCTGGTTGTTGACTCCGTCATGGCCGACCAACTTCAAGACAAGAACAGCCGCTACGAGGGCTACTTCGCCTATCGACCACTATCCAACCTACCCACACCGCCCCCAAGCTCTCGCAACTCATCCGCGGCTCAATCACCACGAACTACACTCGACGATGGAGAGCCATTGATGCCTCGATTCCGAGGTGAGTGGTAGCACTGGCACGGCTGGCAGAGGATTAAGCACTGTTGATGTGTAACATCACGTTGTCGGTCTCCTGCCATGTCAGTGGTCACCCAGCGTACAAAGCTTGTTTTACTAACAGACTATCCCTACAGGCCCTGCAATCCACCTTGTCAACCTCATCCCGTCATCTGCCTCTCTGGCCACGGCCTCTGTCCCTCTTGTTCAGGCCATTCTGAGCCGCGCCAATCTCCCGATTGAGACCGTTGCTCTCGCAGTATGCATTCTCGATAGCCTCGACTCCCGCTTCGCCCGACGATGGCGCCTCTCGTGCCCCCTGCTGTCCGGCTACTTCTCCTCCACGTCTAAGCGACACACTCTCCCGCCGACGCCCATCATGCCTCAACGGCAGCAGTTACACATCGACTCAGTCAACCCCGAGCTCATCATTTTGGCAGCCCTTGTCATTGCGGTCAAGTTCATGGAGGATCCTCAGGAGGCTTCTCAGTACTATTGCAAGGCCTGGGGCCGGGGCATGTGGTCACCCGAGCAGCTCAACACCACCGAGCGATGCATCATGGAGAACCTCAACTACCGCATCATGCCCCTTTGCGACGAAGATTGTCTGACGGATGCCATGGTGGATATGCAATATGCCGCCCAGCAGCCCCAATGGGACATCAACGAGCATATGCCCGCGGATAGTGACGACGAGAGCGACGACAGCAACAATCACAATAACTATGTGCCTAGCCATTCCAGATCAAAGACACTCGGCGCAGGATCGGCTGTATTGGGGCTAGGCCTTTCTCTAACACCTGTCGATACCCCGACTGCCGAGGCCAGCCACTCGACTACCCCGCAACCGTCAAGGCTCTGCAATGACTACTTCAACCATTTCCAGGCGCTAGAGGATTAAAAAGGATAAACGGCGTTCTTTCTTCACTTTGGGCATTACGAGGCGTTACCGTGGATACCAACACATTTAGCGACTTTTTATGGATTGTTTTGACAGCGACTCGACTCGATCCGGCGTGATAGGCATCTTGTTATGTGTTGTTTTGGGAATCAGACCCCTTTCATAACGCTCCTGATTGGACGACGGGGCAGGAAATAGCATTGTTCTATATACGGAGGCATTCAGGGAGAACATTGAGTTTCTATAATCAAGGATTGATTTGGGTTGATTTGCAGCTGGCTTGCGCCTACATGGCATCATAGGTTGAAGCATGGACATGGCATTCGATCTGAAACTAGGATTACACATACCCCTTTCCGTATATTCTAGTCAATAACTACGTACTTTTAATGTTCTATAAATGGCTCCCGATCCCATACAAATAACTCCGGCCCTTGGCATAACAAATCAGGCGATATCATGCCAGCATTCCTCAGGAGGGATCCACACCGTTGACGATGTCTTATCTAGGGTTTCACCGCATGGAAAAACCCGTGATGTAGTTTCTGTAAGTCAGTATACTATGCTTGGGTACGGGAATTGATGCCGGCTTGTTGTTTTTATTGTGTGTTGAAGATATGTGGTATTGATTACTGTATCGAATGAGAGGTGCAGTTAGAGAACTACCTTGTATTTGAATTGGCCCTATACTACTCAATCACCCACCGCTCCCTAATCTATGGACTATCATCTTAAGGAGGAGCTCATTCATCATTTCGCTTCTATATCCGGCTACAAGTTGAGAATGATGGAGTATCTAGGACACCTTATTAAGGACTCAGTCTCTTCAATGTCCACCCCTCTTCGTCGCCCTCCCTTTCATAGACGAACCTGTCGTGAAGTCTACTCTCCCTTCCTTGCCAGAACTCGATCCTATCCGGGATAATTCTCAGTCCACCCCAAAACTCGGGAACAGGGATTTTCTCTTGCCCCTCAAACCGCTTCTCAACATCTTTGACCCATCCCTCCAGCTGCTTGCGGCCATCGTCATCTTCACCTTGTGGCTCAAGTACTTGACTCTGTCGACTAGCCCATGCGCCGATTCTGCTTCCCCGAGCTCGCGTGTCGTAGTATGTCTGGCTTTCTTCACGGGAGATCTTCTCCACCCGTCCTTCAACATGGACTTGACGTTGCAAAGATTCCCAGAAGAACAACATCGCAGCACGGGGGTTAGTCGCTATATCAGCTGCCTTGCGAGACGTGCCCAGGTTGGTGTAGATGACAAAGCCACGGTTGTCGAGCTCCTTTAGATACACAGTGCGAGAGGAGATACGACCTGAGGGGAGAGAAGCTGTTGAGAGAGTGCATGATTCAGGATGATCTACGCCAGAATCATTCTCCTGGGCACGGGAGAACCATGCGTGGAATTGAGGGATAGGCGATGTTGGGTTTAGCTGTGAGCGAATGAGAGTTCCTTTGGTAAACTGCTCGGCTTGCCCTGTTGCCTGATGACCCGCGGGGGCGACTATGAGTTGTTAGTAAACTGCTCCATGAACAAATAGTGCTGTAAAGAGAAGAGTCATGATGGCAAGACTGGCGGGGTAACGTTGAACATACAGATGAGCTTCGAAGTATCTGCTGAATGAAGCGCCATTTTTGCAGTAGAGAACAACCTAGAGCTGAAGTTAGGTGTTAGATGACGCATTGAAATATATATGAGTCTACTGTAGGAAATCATGCGATTCGACTCACTGGACGAACTTTGAGGCATACGATGGAATGGTATGTTTAAGAGAAAAAAGGTACGTACTGCGCTATCGGCGGGTAGTGGAGTCATGACATCTTCGAACTGAAGGAAGTTTCTATTTGCTACCGGGGCAAACATTGAGATTTCAGGAAATGGTCCATCATTCATGGCACAACACGAAATAGAGATGAATAAACACAACAGTATCAGCATCCAAGAGTTATAATGTTAAGGATTTCACCAATGAACTGATGAGTGTCTGCACTAACCGTCTCATGATGTTCACGCCACGAAAACCAAGAGAAAACAGGCACGCACACGAAACACACGGAACGCACGGGTGAGATAATAAATAAGTATTAAATTAAATAAACGTATACG
>JABSTL010000430.1:0-48174 GCA_013759095.1 Fusarium sp. NRRL 29148
CCACCGAATATCCATGCAGATTGATACCGGGAGGTGGGCGGAGCCTTGTTTTCAACCCCCCAGTCGCTTACACCAATGAGGGGGAACACACGATGTTTGGTCATAAGCCTAGTTCAGGACAAAATTCAGACTAATGCTGCAATAACAGTAGAATTACACTAATAGGTATCACTAAAGCTAAAGGATCTTATCTATTTATTCTCTGAGAAATGTTCTATATCATATTATGCTACATTGTAGTACGCTTTAAACATGACCTTTTTAATCGAGTAAGCACTGCACTCCTTTTTGCCCACCAACAACAAGTACATGCAACAAGTTCCGGATGCATCTTCAATCAGCCTTTCTAGAAGGCACCCAGAATGTATTAGTGGCATCCTTATATGCTCCTGGCTGTATGACTCCTGAAGTGGATATGTCCGGGTTGCAGTTCAGCTGAATCTCGGATCTTGAGGAATGGGCAATGTTGGCTGGAGTTGAGGCGCTGAAATTGAACTCTAAAGCATCATTGGGAATCTGTCCCATCTGGGCGTTGGCGAAAGAACAGTCCCACGAGCTCATAGAAGCATCATTAGCATCCGTGTCATCGTACATTGATTCTTGGCCTGGACCAAAGCTGCTGAGGGAACCAGTCCCACTGAAAATAGAAAGGGACAGATTATCGGAAACCTGTTGGGGGAACAAAAAGTGAGGTGGAATTGGACGATAGATCTGAGCTGATGAGTCGGGTACAGGTGCTGCTGCAAGGGTTTCTGAAGAAGCAGCCCCCCTTTGCGGCTCCGTGGGCAAGACAATGTCGAGTGAAGGATTCAATTCTATTGAAGCATGCCCCTGTATTGTAGCTGACCTTATAGGTAGCTCTCCAGGAAGGCTTGGTGTTTGGTTGTCAGGCCTGGTCGAGGCTCTTGGCCAGGGGTCAAGCAAATTGGCCAGTTGCTCAAAAACCCTACCCATGTTGCTGGGGTTTCTCCGGACCTCCTCTCTAAGATCCTCGCTACGAAGCCTGGCAGCAACCTTGATGCGACACTCAGCCTCGGTTGTCTCGTGATCTAGGTCTTGTTAGCAAGCTGCCGCGAAGAGCACAAGTCTAATGAACCACTCACAAGGGCTTGGCAAGTCCGTTGTCCAGTCAGGAAATACTGTATTGAATGTTTTATCCCAGTGGTGAACGGGTGTCTCAAACTGCTTGGGCTTGAGAGATTTCAATGTGTCGCTTTGGTTCGTGTCGAAACCATCCTCATAGTTCAGACCAACTCTCAGGGGCTCACAAGCCACTGTCAAGATAAGGTGATCCTGAATTTCACTCTCTGGAAGGATTGACTTGCACCTCCCGCATCGCGTCTTTTTTTCACACCCTAGGAAATGCCGCCTAAACAGATGTTCTCTATCACCGTGTGAGTGAAAAACGCTGTAGCTGCTGTGACGTTTATATGTTTTCACTTACTTCAAACGGTGCATATCTGGGAACCCAAAATTAGAGCAAGCACCCCCAAACCGGCCTGGGCATCTTTTGTTGTATGGGCATGCAAATCGTAGCTCAAAAGTATGCCGGGGTTGCTTCTGTGGTGGAGGGGCCATACTCTGCTGATCACTTTCGTCCATATTCTCAGTTGTGTCCCGACCACGTTTCCTTGAACCCTGGCGGCCTCCCCCCTTTGATCCTTTTCCGGAGTCGATCGGGCCAGCGTTTGTGGCAGAAGACGAACAATTGCCAGACCCACGACAACAAAGTCCAAGCCCGAATGCTAACAAGATGCGTTGTACCCAGCCTGGAAGGTTGCGAGGTGGGAGGTCTCTGAGCCTCTCAAGCGATGTCTTCGGTATCGTGGAGAGAAGTCGCGCGAGGGTTGCCTTTTTGCCAGCTGCGATCGCATGTTGAAGTGGGCTCCAACCATATTCGTCAGCTGATAGAGCGTTGGCTCCATAGAAAATCAAGATATCGACGATTGAAGCTCTACCCAAAGAAGCTGCTAGAGATAAAGCCGGCTGGGTGGTGATAGTGAGTTGCTTCATACTTGAGCTTTTGCTTAGAAGCAGTTCCACTACCCTCCTGTTACCGCGACGGACGGCCAGATCTAATGGAGAGGTGCCATTTGAAGTGTAGTCAACTGTGGCCCCATGGTCAAGTAGAAGATCAACAACTTCCGCATGGCCATATGCTGCAGCCCATCCAAGCGGCGTTATACCATATAAGGAGTCTCGGTCGTTGTAGCTCTCGCCCAATGATATGTATCGTTCACATGAATCCACATGGCCTGCAATGCACATTAAATGTAGTGAGCTCGACCCCTTCGGCTGCTTTGCTCGCCAAGACCTATTGATAGTATGCTTGTGTGTCAAACGCCGCCATTGTTTGAAGTTGAGCGCAGTACTCTCATTTAAAGCAAGAAAAGACTCCAAGAAGGCATTCTGTGAAAGCTCTGACAACAGGTCGGAGCAAGATGAACCCAGCTGCAATGCCTTCCTCAGGTGTGGAATCCAGCTCTCTAGAGCATAGGAAGAGATTTCCCAGGTATCAGAGTCCAAGGTTGTGTAGCCCATTCGGCGAGAACGGGTCTCTGAGAGGATGATCTTGCAGCAGGACCAGGCAAGAGCTTTGTGTCCTTCGGGTGAGACATTGTAGGTTTCCAAAGCCAATGGTTCGTACGACATCAAGAACTGAGAAACGCTGTGGTGAATAAAAGAGACCACAGGCTGTTTCGGGGAAGTAAGGGGAGATTGCACCGAAATCAACCCTCTAGATAGGGAAGTGAATTTACGAGCGCATGAGCAGTCGCCCCAATATCCACTTGGTCTTCCCCCCCGCATTGGGCGGCTGTGCGTACAAGCCTTAGATCCTTGGACCTTTTCAAAGGCCAAAGCGTTGGTGAGCTCGGGAACAGTCAAAGGGCGTGTCGCAAAAGCGACCCACCTGAATGTGTGCTGAAAGAAATCTCGACTCCTCTCGTTGGACTCAATGTGGGTGAGAATCAAGGAATATAGATCCATAAGACTTCTAGGGAAATCGGTGTGGCTGAGTGGACCTTCCTGCTGATCGAGCCAGATTTCGAGATTTGAAAGCACTAGATCAATGTATAAGAACATGCCATCCGACGCTTTGGTCAAGCTCTGTATCAAGTCTCCCTGTACACTAGAAGTATTGATTTTAGCTGACGAGACTCTCGATTTGGCGTAGTAAATGATGTCGGCGGTGTTGAGATCCTCCAGCGTTATGGTATGGACGTCGAGGCCAGGGAACTCAGGACTTGATCTGGACGAAGCACATATCCGGATAGATGGAATGCTAAGAATATCGAGAATGACCGAGTTGACTGAGAGCTTCTCGGTAGCTTCGTCAACGGCATCGATAATGACCACAACATGCGTGTTATCTTGAGTAGCTCGTAAGAATGAATCCTGCAGATATGAAAGCAGCTCGCGGTCGCCCCACTGCCAATTAGTGCCATAATCTCCGTGTGTTTCTGTTCGTATAGCGTATGTGTCTCTCATTCTGAAGAGTTGGTAACTGGGGCTTGCGGCAAGCAGCTGAAAGATCAGAGAACGAAGCATGGCGTTTATAGAAGTGTGGCTAGAGTAGTTAAATTGAAAAAAGAGTAGGGACGTAGGTTTTCGGAACGTCACGGTCTGGTGTATGTATCGCAAAAGTGTTGACTTGCCACTTCCTGGCTTACCCTTTACCCACAGAAGCCCTGACGACTGTTCCAGCCAAGATTCGAAGGTATGGTTGTCAAAAATCCAGGAACAAGTCCCTTTCATTGCTGATGAAAGAAATTCGGGGTTGTTGACCTGGAGAGATCGAAGGAGCCCTAAGCGCGATGATCAACGCCGTTCTCCTTTAAGGAGGTAAGACAGGAACCAACCAGAGATATCAGGGTCCATCATTTGGAAGGGGGCCTCAGCTGTCATATCTTGAGGACCATGATACAAGCTATGTATCACCGTAGATACGGCTTTATACGTGGAGCTAAGAGGGTCGGAGAAATTCCAGGTGTTCTAAAAGAAGATGAGCCACCACCGGAAACGAAATGAACTTGGCATACACACCCAGTGGTCAGCGTGAAGACCAATCTGCTTCTGACCCTCCACGCGGACATCATCAGAGTTGACAATCTGGTTCAACGCAAACAATAAGTATCAGAGCTGCACAGCCAAAAGTAAACTTACAGGGCCAAATAGGTCGGGAGTGCCAGGTGAATTCAGCTCTTCGAAGAACGAAACAGGCATGAATCCAAGGCGAGACCAAAGGGTAATGTTGAAACTTTGAAGAAGGCTTTTTATTGAAACAACGGTCTGCATGTTGATAGCTTGTGGAAAATGAGTTTCAGGGTGTCGCATGAAGTTCAATTGATATGGTAGCCTTCCGTCTGGGGTCGAATGAGGCGTTCCGATGAAGATAACACCTAGAATCAGTGGATGAAATGTCTGGTAGTTATCAGACCCATCTAACGATCTCAGAAGTGCTTCTTTGGCAATAAAGCCACCAGAACCGTGGCAAACAAGAATAGTCCTCTTGTGGCTCTATGAAAATTAATTAATTGTCAGAGTCCCAAGGTAGGAATTGAGTACCAGAGTGTTAGACGAATTATATGAGATTTTTGTTTCTTTCTTTACTGTTAGTAATCATAATCACTCGTGGGCGACATCCAGAATAAGAAAGACGGGGGGATGAATTGCCTTTATCATCAAGTGCTGTACATAGTGCTTTTGCTGCTTCGGGAATATTGTTCACGTTGCCCAGAAGATTGTCACCGTGATAGAACGTATATGCTGTTGTTCGCGGGAGGTCGAATGGCGATGTGATCGGCTTTAGTCCCACCACTTCACTATTGTCATATTTTCCAGCAGCACTAGTGCAAGGGAAACCCAGACCATGGATAAAGATGATTCTGAATGAAAGGTCAGTGATGGTTTCGTCAAGATCCGGCTCCGGCTCCGGCCTATAGACAGCAGTTTCATCGTGAATTGACATTGACATGTTGCAAGTCTGAGGTTTGGGGTACAAGGAACGTACGGGATGGAGGAGGGAAAAGAGAGAGTTTGATGAGGCAAGGCGCCGTTCCTGAACAATATGCCATTCAATCATAAATAGAGTGTGCAACACTCTCAGCACTCATTTGGCGAACCATAATTCAAACTGGAAGGCAACACATTCGTGGCATAATCGAACGGTCTAACCCATTCGTCTATGGTATCGATGTCATTCTTCCTCCAAATGATTCGACGACGAACTGCATACAACCCATTGTTTGCCGCCACAATTGCGATTTGGAGTAAGAAAATACGTATATCAACAAGATTTCGCATTGCGCATTTCCAAGAGCCCCCGCGCAGGTACATACCACCAATCATCTTTGATTCCTGCCCACCATCTTTGTCTCATTCCGCCTCACCGACTTACGTACGCACGCAAGGTAATGCAAGAAAACGCAGCACCTCTATTCTAAGTCTTGGAAATATTCAGGTAAGTTTGACAGAGGAGTGATTGGCTCTTTGATAAGTTTATTTTTTATCTCGGATAAATCTAGTGATATGCCGACTTCATCCACCTGATCAAGTACCTATGGCATGACTTGTACTCTTATGATCTTTCGAGCTGCACAAACGCATAGGTAAAGCCAACATCGTCCCTGATATACGAGCGAAGAAATTCATCCTTGAAGCAAGCCGACAAGTCTTCGAGGAATGTTGTCTCTGCAAGGACCCCAGACTGCAACCCAGGCTCGTTAAGGTCTCTTTTCTTGGGGTAGGCACCCGTTTCATCCGTCAAGAACCGCGAACACGCTGCAGTTGTGAAGCTAGTAATACACGCGGCGTACCTGACTCTGGCTGCCATATTCGCGCCACCTTTATCCAAAACAGCTGGAGACCATGAAGGGTGCATGATTGGGACAGCCATGTGAGATTTTACCTCCCACTTTCCCTGTTCAACATTGATAGAAGACATTATCTCTTCCATAGTACGGAAAGATAGTGGAAAATGTACTGTAAAAGACGGATCGAGATGATAGGCGCTTTCAAGGCTTCGAACACTAGCTTGTAGACACGCAACCGCAGGGTCAACCCCGACATCACCATGGCAGGGAATGCAGAGCGTCAGTGCCGTCGGGTCGAATCTCCTTATGGCGAGCGGACAAGAAATACACCAGATCTTCGTGAGCATATCCAGCTAGAATGAAGACGGCATGTGCTGCAGCCAATGAAGGGCCGTGAAAGAGAATCCTGCATCAACGAAATCATCAGGCAGGACTTGTCCAAAAAAAGATTGAGGAACCATCAGTGGACTGATAGATAGCTTGTCATTCTGCGAGAGCGATGGCCAGTTGGTTTTAATGGTTCTTGAGAGGCTGGAGAAGTCATTGAATGGCGTATCATTGAAAACAAGGGTTGGGGACGAAAGGCCAGGCAAATTCAGATATTTGGCAAGCAGGCGAATCTTACGGAATATTTGCTTCTTCGGTTTCTTTTGAGTGGAGGCAAGAAAAGACTCACGTATTCTTGCCCTCAGAGGAACCATGGTCAGTAAGAATGATGGTATTTCCTGTGAGATATGTAAGTATCAATCCATCGACGGATCATTTGTGATATGATTCGGAGCTTGAAATAAGTTTTCACATAGTGGGCAAAGGTCCTCAAGATACGAGACATGTTGAAAAGCACCGGGATTCACTGGAATTCACTGACCTTTACACCTTGGGGGCTCAAGAATTGATAATGCCTTGTCAATCGCGAGACCCTGGAGGGTACAGTTCTCATTATAGTACCCCCCGCCTTGCATGGAAATGTCGTTGGACTTCATACTTGTTTAATGTACAATAGTATGAGAGTAAGACTCGTGGAATCTTGTCGTGAAAGGGAACGCGGGCAATGAGGTTACGGAATCGCCTCAGATAACCAGTCACAATTCACCCGGTGCCTCCACGAAGGCCTATCAAGTCTCAGACTTGGGGGAACCCCTCGTACGGAGGTGAGGTGTGAAGCGAGTTGTACAAGCGGAATTTGGACAGCGAGACCGAAACATAATAATTGTCATACGTGAACCGGTTAATAGCTTCTTGTTACCAGCGTCACTGGATGAATTTAATCGTCAGCTTCACTACTGCGCAGAATTCAACATTAAGAATTTGTGAATGCCGCTTCGAGACACTGATTATCTTTCTGGCTGTGGTCACCATGTGACTGTAGTCTCGGACCAGAACCACGAAGCCTCTGGAAGCACCAAGCCTACTGACGCTTCAAGTCCTTTACCCACTCATGCTTCCCAATCCACCGACATCTGAGAAAGAATCCAGAGCATCAAGGACTCCGGTTTTATTATTCTCGATGGATCTGGCCTTGATGTCGCTTCGGTGATTGCAGTTGCCAAGTAAGTCACCACTCGTGTTACATCACATTAAGCTTACAACCGTACTAGGTATAACTGCAATGCCTACGTTGCAAAGAGAGACTACATTGCAGATGCTATGAATAAAAGTGTCGTACTACTTGAAGACTATCTCGCCAAGGGCTACTTTGTATACGGTGAATCGCCCTCTCACTGTCTTACCTCTTTAGTCTAACTGAATGATAGGTGTCAATACAGGCTTCGGCGGAAGCGCTGATACTCGTACAAAGGACCTACCCGCTCTACAATTGGCGCTACTGCAACTCACTCATGCGGGCATCTTGACCGATGAGGGCGAGAATGGCAATGGGCTCAATAGCATGCCCGTCACCTGGGTTCGAGCGGCTATGCTTATTCGTTGCAACACACTGCTTCGCGGGCACTCATGCGTCCGTCTGGAACTCGTCGAAGCTCTCCTTCTTCTGCTCCGAAAGGGCATCACGCCTATCATTCCCCTACGTGGGTCCGTCTCGGCATCGGGTGACTTAGTTCCCCTATCATATATCGCCGGTATGCTCGAGGGAAACCCCAACATTCGCGTCCGCACAACGACGTCATTCGTTTGTCCGCTGATAAGGCCCTTGAGCTCGCTGGCCTGGAGCCAATTGTCCTTGGGCCCAAGGAAGGTCTCGGGCTGATCACTGGCACGGCCTCTTCGGCTGCCTTGGGCTGTCTGGCTGTGCATGAGGCAAACAAGATTTTGTTGCTGGCTCAAGGCCTCGTAGCCATATCATGCGAGGCGCTACTTGGCAAGGCTGAGAATTACCATCCCTTCAATTCTTCTGTTTGTCCTCATCCTGGGCAAGTCGAATGTTCGGCAACTATACTGCATTTCCTTCTGGATCCTCACTCGTTCAAAGCCTCAAGGAAGAGGACAAGTTTAGACAGAGCGTTGCGGGGAGCGCCACAGTGGCTAGAGCCTCAAATTGAGGATGTATGCTCTGTGTTATCTCAAATCACAGTGGAGCTCAACTCAACTTCTGATAACCCCGTCATCGATTTACATTCTGGCGAGGTTTACTCGGGTGCCAACTTTATCTCCAGCTCCGTTGTCAACGGAATGGAAAAGACCCTGCTAGCTCTACAAATGATAGGCAAACTTCTCTTCAGCCTTTCCTTTGAAATCATAAACCCTACCATGAATAGAGGCCTTCCTCCCAACCTCGTCGCCGACGATCCCAGTTGATCCTTTACCATCAAGGGCATTGACATTAGCATGGCTGCCTATCTGTCAGAGATTAGATATCTCGCCAACACTGTTAAACCCCATGTCCAGTCTGCAGAGATGCACAACCAATCGATCAACTCTCTAGTGCTGATCTCAGGAAAATATACTCTTCAGGCAGTTGACGTTGTCATGCAAATGTGCGCTGCGCATCTTTTCGCTGTCTGTCAGGCGTTGGACTTGCGGGTCCTACACATGACACATCTCGAATCGCTCAGAAGCAAGTTGGTCTCTATAGTGCAGCCGTTCCTTGATGAAGTTGAAGATCAGGTAGCGGAAGGGATTTATGAGAGTCTCCATGAGACCATCGTAAAATCTTGGAAATGCTTCCCCGTGCTATGATCTTGAAGATCGATGCAAGATGCTATCCAAGCAAACAATACCGGTCCTTCGTGAGCATTTTGAGGAGAATGAAATGCATCTGGTGTCAGCACGACCGCTCCAGAGAGATCTAGAGACTTTGGCTTATTAAACATTTACCCAGGCACGGAGTGAGTTCTTCAACGAGCCTCCTACAAAGCAATATCTCGGCCATGCTTCTCTGAGACTATACTCTTTTGCGAGAGAAGAGTTAGGCGTGCCATTCCATCAAGGCTTGATTCAGCACGCTACCATAAGCCCAGCGGAAAGATCCATGGGCGAGAGAAAAGAACAATTGGGTCTTGGGTTTCGATAAACTACTCCGCCCTCACTAACGATCAGGTCTGGGGTCCTCTAACTGACGCTCAAGGGAGCAAGACGTTCTGAGTGTCACTGGTCTAAGGGCTCATCCCGCTGTATCACACTTACCCAGCTGCTACTGCAGCCAAGGTCCTAGTCTCTCTTGCCTGTCATGCTCTAGATAACTTTTCGTTACTGGGTTGCGTGCGTCGCATAGTTTATTTGCATTCTGTCAAGAGCTCGACTGTTGATTTTGAAAAGATTACAATTTGATCGTTAAACTGAGCTATTGCTTATATGCAAAGAATCATGCCTTAAACCCGAGCCGCTTCGCTTGTACCGTTCTGTGCATGAATCATGCTCGCTCCGTCGATGCTCTTCTCTGGGAGGCTGCCATTTGTTCCATTGGCTCCATTCATAGGCGCCGGCTCCTTCTGCTTCGCCTTTTCTCTCAGAATCTTCTTCAGCACCTTACCACTCTGACCTCTGGGAAGCTCCTCAATGAATCGAATCTGCTTACGCAGCCAGTGCGTCTCATCAAGCTGAGCCTTGATAGCCTCATCCAACTGCAGGATCAGTTCCTTCTGCTCTTGTGCTGTCATATCCTGCTTGGTTGGTACTACAAAGGCAAGCGGTCGTTCACCTGCTTCATCGTCTACAACGCCAATGACTGCTGCGTCCAAAATACCAGGCTGTACGCGAAGGAGCTCTTCGATCTCAGCAGGGTTGACCTGTAGACCCTGGGATGCTCGTTAGCGACTGGCGTGTGAAGACAAATGTTGAACTTACCTTGACCTTGATCATGTCCTTGAGTCGGTCGACCAGATAAAGATGGTCATCGCCATGGGGACTTCTTCTGAAGAAGCCGATATCACCAGTGGGCAGCCATCCATCAACGGTGAACTTGGCCCTCATAGCATCGTCTTCACCCAAGTATCCTGGGATCATGGCAGCTGACTTGAGGTAGAGCTCTCCAGCGGTGTCATATGAAGTGATATCCTTCCCGTCCTGGTCGATAAGACGGCCTTGGTTAGACGGGAACAGACAACCGCTTGATCCGGGCATGATATCAGCAGCGCGGCTAAAAGTCACGATGGAAACACACTCAGTGAGGCCTGTTAGAGGGGCGTCAGTCATAGTTGGGGATTCTGCTCAAGTATTGGTGTTGGCCTACCATATCCGACTAAGAGACTCCAACTAGGCATCAAGGCCTTCATCTTCTTGGTCACACTATCACTGCATGCCGCAGCGCCGAGGACGACATCTTGAACGGAAGATAGATCAAAGATCTCAAAGAGAACTGGGTTTGCTGCTAGCGCGGCAATGACAGGCGGAACCTAATACCCCATTAACATTCGTTCAGAGAGTTGAGACAATCCGACTCACAAGATAGAGACGCGAAATGCGATGCTCTTGAATTGACTTGAGCACCAACTGCATGTTAAAGTTCGGGTGGAGAACAGCCGAGTCACCCCTCACGAACATAGCATGTGTAGTGACGAGACCGTAGCCGTGGTTCAATGGGAGTACTGCGAGACCGATGTCAGGGTGTTTGTACCCAGCTGAGCTCTCAAAGACAGCTGCTTGGGTGACATTGGCGATGAGGTTAGCATGCGTGATTATGGCAAGTTTCTAATCCCATTAGCCTTGGTCACATTGAGATGGGTGAGAGTCCTTATCATACCTGAGGTCCTGAAGTTCCACTTGTAGTAAGGTAAAACGCAACCGTAGTGTGAGCATCCCTGGGTTGAAGCTGCTCAAGCTCGGGTAGCTCACTGCCCTGCTGGTAAAGCTGGGGTAGGCACTTGATCTCTCCTTTGAAGTTGGGCAACTGAGTGTTGCTGGTGTTGATGGAGAATATCCGTCGAGGGGCACTTGGAAGACGGTTTAAGATCTCTTTGCAAGAAGGTAGTAGCTCTTCACATGTGATGAGAATGTCGCATTTGGCTTTGGTCATGTGCAAGGAGATCTCAACGGGCGAAGTCGTCGGTTGGAGAAGCAGACAAATGCCGCCAATACGATGAATAGCCCAGCAAACAACGAGAAAGTCAAGCTATAATTGATCAGTATGATGAACACATTGGAGTGTTGAAGCAACGTACCGAATTGACAGCCAAGACGCCAATGACCTTTTGTTCGGCAATGCCTTGGTTTGGCGACCATCCAAGTTCACTACATAAGGCTTTGGCCAAAGCGTTCACCTTCTCTCTAACTTCCTTGAAGGTATACTTCTTACCGGTCAAGGCGCAGATGAACGGTGCTCGAACACTACCAGAGGCACGACGGCTCTCGAGTGCCCACTCAGCGACATTTGCATTGGGATGGATCTGGGTTGTGATATCAGGGACCCACGAGGGAGGTTGAAACACCATCTTGACAGAGTGTACAGGGCTATCCGCAGTGTCGGTATCACAGTGGAGAATATCGTTTCAGGTAAGTTAACCCAACGGAGTCTTCTAAATAGGCGGAGACAGAGGATGAAGTCGGATGACAGATGAATACCGAAGAACCGATACTCCATCGAATAGAGCCATGTCCAATTATAATAACAACATCGTACCATAGAATGAGCTTGTGTAACCATAATGTCACTGTCAGCTTGGGGATCGCGGGGTCAGAGGATTACAGGATTGAAGGATCACCAGAGTCAAGGATTGACCAATTCGACAACATTAATTATTAACGTTTCGCCGCACTTTATCTTACTTGCATCTTCCTGCAGACAATCACTGAGATCTCGGGCTGTCAAGAGATAATAAACATGCCATTCTTCTGCAGTAATCATAGCATTTGCATTGACATCCCCGATCCCACAATCCTCTGATCCTGGGCAAGGACCTCAGCACTCGTAAGCACTAAATGCAATTGGCCTCACGGCTTATATAGACTATTGTTACCTGCTATTCCAACAATCTTAGTGGCATTCTCGCTAATTCCCCCCCCCAAATACCGCCATCATGTTCTTCCCAACACCCCAAACCCTCTGCATCATCATCGCCGTCTTCATCCTAGCCACCCTTCTCATCCGCCACGCCCTCCTCCCCAAGCCCATCCCCGGCATCGTCTACCGCGAAGCCAACGCCAAAAAGATCCTCGGCAACGCCTGGGAACTCCTGCAATGGAAGAAAAAGCACGGCGAAATGTTTGGCTACCTCGCCAATCTCGCCGTGGAGCTCAACGAGCCCGTGTTCCAGATCTTTGTGCACCCGCTCGGCAAGCCATGGGTCATTGTTGCTGATAACCGCGAGGCTTTTGACATTTTGTCGAGGCGCACGCCGAAGGAGTTTGATCGCTCGAGGTTCTTGAGGAGTTTGTTCATGCCGCTTGTGCCCGAGTTTCACTTCCATATGCCGACTGGGGATCGGTGGAAGGCTCATCGGAAGCTGGTCGCTGATACGATGTCGCCTGCATTTCTGGGTGGTGTTGCTGGACCGCAGATGTGGAAGTCCACTATGAAGCTGATTGATCTGTGGAGAGTTAAAGAGAGACTGGCAAAGGGACGACCTTTTTCTGTGTCGACGGATATTCGGAAGGCGGCTTTTGAGATCATCTGGGCTGCGACATTTGGCTTTGACTCTGGCTCGACAAATGCGCAGACTGAGCTTCTTGAGACGCTGCCTGAGTTCACCAATCTACCCGACATGGACCATGAAGTCCAATTTCCCGTTGCACCTGATCCTCCTGTCTTTAAGGCTGGCCTTGCACTCAACGACGCCATGAACATTGGTGTACAATCGCTTGTGCCCGGACTGCATTTATGGTTGGCGTATAACCTAATGCCATCTCTACGCGCAGCCCGAAGCCTCAAAGAAGCAGTCATCCAAGACGAGATCAAGAAAGCGATCAACAAATTCTCCAATCAGACTGATCTCAATTGGGAAGATCAAGGTAATCTGAAGCGACACATGAAGAGCGCAGTCGACATTGTCATCGCTCGAGAGATTGACAGCGCACGAAAAGAAGGCCGCACGCCAGAGTTGATGAGTCGCACCGTCCAGGATGAGCTGTTCAGTTTCATGCTCGCCGGAAACGAGATCTTCACTCTCACTGCCTGGACCCTCAAGTTTCTCACCACGCATCAAAATGTTCAGAAGAAGGTCCGCGACGAACTCAGGGAACAATGCAGCGCTGCTGTCGAGCGAGGCGATGCACCCACTGTTTCAGAGATCATGTCTGCCCGCCTTCCATATTTCGAAGCCATGATTGAGGAATCTACGCGATGTGGTTCAGTTACCCAGACCAACATCCGCACCACGATGCAGGAGGTTAATATTCTCGGTCACATGGTCCCCAAGCACACAGAGATTCTGATGCTGAACAATGGCCCTGGAAGTTTCATGCCACCACTGACGGTAGACGAAGAAAAGAGATCAGAAAGCTCAAAGGGCACAGCTGGTAAGATCGGACAGTGGAACGTCAAGGGCATGAGAGACTTTGACCCAGAGCGATGGCTCGTCAAAGATGAAGAGGGTCGATTGACCTTTAATCCCAATGCTGGACCGCGACATTCATTCGGTGCTGGTCCTAGGGCCTGTTTCGGTAAGTTCAGTTTATTAATGCGCTATGATACAATTGCTGATTGTTACAGGGCGTAAGTGGGCTGCGCTGGAGGTCAAGATCATGATGGCGCTTATTGTTTGGCACTTTCATCTGGAGCCGACGCCGAAGCCGCTGTCGAGCTTTAAGCCTTTCCCTGGTGTTGCGCATCGGCCGGAGATGATATACTTGCGTTTATCGAATGTTTAGAAGAGTAAATGGTATATAGTATGTAATACTGCGAAAGGACATTGAAGCTCATCGAATTGCAAGCGTGTTGATTACAGTGATCATGTTACAGACAATGATGAGGATGGAATTGTTGACTTAAACGAATACTTAGCGGGCCCCAGTAACAACACGATGATGGTACAGTGGGCTTAGGCCATGCATTTCAGCGGGCTTCTTCCCTATACGTCGATGCTCAGTAGCGGAATCTCGATTCTTTCACCATAAGTGTCGCTGCATTTAGGATATCCAATAGTCAGCGAAATTTCGCATGTAAAGCTATAGTGCTCGATAGGTCGTTTGTTCATGTCGAAACACCATCTGCAAATTTGCTTTTCGTTGCTTTGATTGTGGGACGTCTGCCTGAATAGCCTACTGTCTGTGTCCGTTATCTATGGCATTAGGTAGTCCAATCGCAAGCCCCGATGATCCTGATCCTGCAATCCCGACGTCAGATTCTCCCGGCCTCACAGGCCTTATTTGCAGATTATAGTGAGTGCATGCTCCGCAGGCGGGACTCAATTGCGCCGCTGATCCTCAAAATTTGCAAGAAACCTCAGCATGACAGTCGCCGTACCAAGACATATTCTGCTGTTCAGTCACTTTCACGATCACATCTTGCTGCCTCGATCGCTGCTGTCAAGTTCAATGTCGGGTGAAACTCATCATGGCGCTCGGTTTAGGCAAGTTGAAAACACTGGGGCTAAGCGTCCTGATCTTTGCGATTCTTGTAGCAGGATTTGACAAGACGGAGAGCACGGAGCACCGCTTCCAGCTCAATATTACAGGCACGCGAATCTTGGGGTTGTTGATCGTCATATTCGTCGTATCAAACTTCAAATCTATGCCATTTGTCTGGACAGTGAGTTTCCTGTCTGTTTCCTGTGTGAAATGCGCTAATGGGACGGCCAGCTTCGTGTTTTATACACAATCTCATACCATACCGTCCTCCGCAAATCACCTGAATTAGGCCCCAAAGCGCTCTTCAAACCCATCATCGCCACAACTTCTACATCCCTCCTCGAAGTAGATTATTACCTCCACAAGTCCAATTCGACATACTTCGCCGACCTTGACGTTGGGCGTGCGCATCTAATCGCATACCTCTTCCGACATGGCTTTCATCGGTTATCCAACAACACCAGGCTCAGAATCGTTCTCGATCCAAAGACTGGTACACCGATGGGCGGAAGACTCGGGATAAATCTCGGTGGTGTTGAAACCTGCTTTCGACGTGAAATCACAGCTTTCAAACAAGTTGAGATGTGGAGTTATATCCTGACTTGGGATCGGAAGTGGTTATACATTGTTACACATTTCGTGCCAAAGGGTGCAGCGCTTCCGACAGAGTGGCTTGATCCGCGGTTTGCGGGAACAGCGGCAAGGCCGTTACTCAAAGATTCGGGCGATTTAAGCAAGAAGATATACGCTACTGCTTTGAGTAAGTACGTCTTCAAGTTGAAGCGCCTTACAGTGCCGCCATCGACTGTACTGGAGGAGGCTAGTTTGTTGCCGACACGACCTGGAGGGTGGGCAATTGGTGAGCAGGACCTGGAAGCGCCGGATCCAGATGCGTTGGGTGTCGGTGTTGGCAAAGATGTCGAGTGGGATTGGAGACGGGTCGAAGCTCAAAGACGTAGGGGGATTGAGTTGATTAGCAAGCCGAACCATCTTGACTTGATCCATGATAGCTTTGATGGCGGTAGTGATGGAGCAATTGGGTGGTTCACCTAGGATAGCATACTGGCTTTAATAATATGTCTATCATCCTCAAAGTGAATAAAACACTAATAAGAGAGACACGAATGCCTTGATGATTACAGATTGACATGCTAACTGCGGCGAGACGTGGAAGCAGTATTGGGGTTAACGCCACGTTTGTCTGAGCAGACAGAGGCCTGGCTACAGTGAGCTTAGCACCGAGAACCACCTGTCACGCACTGGGCAGGTCGAGGTTTTGGGGCAGTGAGCTGCTGAAATGCGCGATCATCAAAGCACCGACAATAATCGAGATGGGATACATTTGAGTGCATGATTCAAGAGAAGAAAGAGGACTAGTTTCTATGAAATACTAGCTAATCTGCTTTTCAGACACAAAAAACAGCATCAAAACCAACTCCCAACTCCGAACTCCAGTAAACAGTACTCTTAAAGAACTAACACTAGGAAGAGCGTGCAATATCGATCTTAAGCCTCAATGCTCTTCAACACTTGACAAAGATCCTCCATCAATCCCTCCACCACCTCCTTCGCAATAACATCCTCCGAGTATCCCGCCACAACACTCATCTCACCACCCCTCGGCTCAACCGTAACCCAAACATCCGTAACATCAGGCGGCACAACAGTGTAGTCAACACCACACTCAGCACCATGCATACTAAAGCTCTTCTGAGCCTCAGGCAAATTCTGGTACTGAAGAATAGAGGAGAAGCGAGGCACGGCTGTGGTAGTAGGCCAGCTTGTGCACCGCCGGAAAATAGTCTCCCAGCCGAGATGTTCGTGTGGTAAAGCTGAGATGTGCTGCTGGTGGACCTGCTGAAGAATGGTGCTGTGGGGTTGAGCGGTGTCGACGCGGATGGGGATGAGGTTTACGCATGGGCCGTTGACCTTTTCGATGTCGTCGATTGGTAGGGAGCGACCGGAGACGAGGTGTGCGAATACAACGTCGGATGTTCCTGTTGCTCTGGCGAGGACCATTGCCCAAGCGGCTTTGAGGTACGATGACACCGTGAGTCCCGACCCTTCGACCTTTGGCATGGGCACCGTCTTGGCGATATAGGAGCCCGACATAGCCTTGCTTGTCTGAGACGCACCAGGTAGGCTAATCATACTCGACCCCTCAAGCAAATCACCCCAGAACTTCATCGCAGGCTTCGTATCAATAGCCCTCAGCGCATCAACATAATACGACATCTGTCGTGGCGTCTCGATCTCAACATCCGCCTCACCCCACGCCTGAAGCTGCTGGAAGAAAATGGGCAGCGACATGCCATCGTACTGCGCGTGGGAGATCCTCACCACAAGACTGTCTTTGTGCTCGCCTTGCACGAACCACGTTTTGAAGGGCGGTTCGTAAAGCGCAAGATGTTTGTTCTGATCTTCTTGGACGAGAGATTTGCAGAAGGTAGAGAGGTCCGTGGAGGTAGTTTGATCTTCGAATGGGACGGTGAAGTTGTTGAGGATGGCTTGGTAGTGTTTACCGGAGTGCTGGGTGAAGACTGTTCGTAGGATTTCGTTCTTGGCGATCGTGGTTTGGAGCGCGGAGTAGACGCGCTGCTTGTCGACTTTTTGGTCATACGTTATTGTCGCGTGCATGAGCCATCGACCCTGTGTATGTTCGTGCAGAACAAGAGATTGGAACTCAGTTGTATCAAGGATCTTTTCCACGTTGAAGGTGCCGGGAAGTGAAGCCTTGATTGCAGCTTGTGTTGCTTCGTCGATACCTTCTACAAGATGACTGGTCGTCTCATGTAAGTGCGAAGCTTGCTCGAGATGGTCGGCAAGATCTCTCAAGACAGGGCTCTGGAAGATCTGAGCGACCGTCATCTTGAGATCAATTGCCCTTGCAGCCGCGACGAGCTGAATAGCAGCGAGTGAATCTCCGTTGAGATGGAAGAAGTTGTCGCTTGCGCCGATTGACTCCGTAGGTCGTCTGAGCACTTGGCTCCAGAGCTGTTGAAGTTGTTTCTCCATGTCTGTTGAGACAGGGACCAATTGAGCGCCTGTCCTAAGGCGATACTCCTCCAATTTGTTGTCGTCCATATCCTTCAACATCGCAGTGATTGCCCGACGGTCAAGCTTGCCAGATGAGTTCACCGGCAACTTACCCATAGGAATAAAGAAATCGGGAATCATGTACTGAGGTAGCACCACAGCGAGCTTGGCACGAATCTCCTCTGACGCCTTTTGTAGCGTTTCTGACGCAGCCAACACTCCATCTCCAACCTGTTCTCCCCCAATTTCCACCGCCACTGCAATCGTAGGTCTATCCTCCCTCTTCACAAACACAGCCGCCGCTGATCTAATATCCTCCGATGCTTGCACCACTGAGTACTCAATCTCTCCCAACTCAATTCTCTGACCGCGAATCTTGACCTGTGTATCCCGCCGACCGAGATTGGTGTATGTACCATCATCATTCTGTTGAACCAAGTCTCCTGTGCGATACATGCGATGTCCGCTTCCCAAGCCATAACGCGTTGTGAAGCCAGGGTCTGTGATGAACGCGCCATCTGTTTTGGCCGCATCGTTCAGATAGCCCTGCGAGACCTGAGGACCTTCGATGAGAAGCTCACCCGGGGCGCCGATTGGGCAGAGTTTGTTGTGGTCATCGGGATCGGCGACCCAGACGCGACAGCTTGGTAGAGGAGCGCCGAGGACGTTGGCTTGCTTCCTGTCTGTGAATGGAGTCGCTGACACGATGGCGTAGATGGAACATTCGGTTGGGCCGTATCCGCCAATAATGTCTGCGTGATGGTCCATCCACAGGTCGAGAACTGACGGCTTGACGGGCTCACCGAGTAACACAACTGTGTTGATGTTAGGTAGCTGAGATGGCTTCAATAGCTCAGCGACAGTAGGTGTAATAGACAGGAAATTAACAGCCCTCTCAATGATGAAATGCTGCAGGTCGCTCATCCTCTCATCCTCAGAAGGCACGCAGACACATCCTCCTGCAGACAATGTGGTGAAGATCTCTTGGATAGCAGCATCAAAGGTATGCGCTGCGAACTGAAGGACTCGTGACATCTTGCTAAGACCAAAGACCTTCTTCTGGCTGTCCAGACTCGATGAGATACCAGCATGAGTAAGTACCACTCCCTTTGGTGTACCTGTACTGCCAGAGGTATACACGATCCAGGCTGGTTGATTGACGTTGATCTCAGTGACGCGAGTATACCATTTATCTGGGATGCCAACATCACTGAAAGAGACCCTCTTGCGCAGCGAGTCATCAACAGTAAACATCTCGGGGCCCAGACCAGCCAGTCGTTCAGTTTGCTTCTTATCAGCCAGTACAACACTGACCTTTGCATCATCAACAATGAGCTTGATACGGCCAAGAGGGAGCTGAACGCCCAGTGGAACGACGACACCGCCGGCGCGTAGGATGGCGAGCATCGAAACAGCGGCCCATTGAGATTTATCCATGCACACGCCGACGCTGGTGCCGTGACGAACACCAAGACTGATGAGATGGTCGGATAGTTTGCCGGAGAGATGCTTGAGTTGTTTATAGGTGAGGGTGCCGTCCCATGCGCTGATGGCTGTTGCGTCAGGTTGGTGGGATACCATGTCGAAGATGAGCTCGTGTACACAACGCTCAACGCTGGGGATGGGACCGCTGTTGACTGAGAGGATGCGATCCAGGTCTTGAGGGCTCAGAGTGTCCAAGTCGGAGATCGTTGTGCCTTCGGGTGCATTCTCAGCTTGCCCCAACTGACTGGCGATGTGAGAGAAAGACTGCAACATGCGCTGCATCTGGGGTGTTGAAATGACAGCGTCATCAAATCGGGACTCAATGGAGATGCAGCCGTTTGATCCGATGCTACACTCCACGGTGAGCGCGTAGTCATCGAATTGCTCTGACATGTCCTGTCGATGCACAAGGCCAGGGAACTCGGCTGATACATCGTCGCTGTCGGCAGCAGGTTGAACGACGAAGAGATGCTGCATGTCAAGGGCAGCGGCTGCATCGGGGACAAGCTCTGCAATGCGCTGGAGACCAGTGTGCTCGAATGGGATCATACCCGTCGCCTGCTGTTGCACTTGCTGAAGGAACTCGCGAACGGTAGTGGATGAACTGATACGCACTCTCACAGGAACAGTGGTGATAGTCGGCGCCAGCATCTCCGTAGTCCCGTGCACAGGCGCATTTCGTCCCGAAAGCGTCACCGCAAACACAACGTCATTGCTACCGGAATACTTCGCAACCATAAGCGCCCAAGCAGCACGAAGCAAATTCGACAGCGAAACCTCAGACTTTCCATTTCTCACAAAGTCAAGGCTCTGCACAATCTTCTGTCGCGGCTGAGGCTGGTATCGCACCGATGGCAGAGCAGGGAATGTAGTGGGGTTACCCTGCAGCTGCTCGCGCCAATAGCTTCCTGCTTGTGTAGCATCAGCTTGGCCGAGATAGGCGATGAAAGGCGTGTATGGTGCAGAGAGTGGTGTCGCGTCGTGCCAGTACATGTTGGAGACTTGGCGGTACATCATAGTCAAGCTCCAGCCGTCGTAGACGCTGTGATGAGCTGTCCAGACGAGAAGACGTTCGCCATTAGACTCCACGAGACCGAAGCGCATGAGGGGTTTGCCTTCTGTCATGCTCAATGAGCTGTCGTGGTCGATGTACTCTTCAAGTGAAGACGCAGCATGCCATTCAAGCGGTTCATTGACAACAACTTGCACTGAACGAGAAGCAAGACCCAGTAGAATACGAGTTCGCAAAACAGGCGCTGCCTCTGCCATCTTCTGCCAAGCAGCCTGTAGTCTCGCCACATTGATCTCATCGCTCAAAGAGAATATTCTTCGACTAATGTACGCACTTGGCTGTCGAGCAGTCGCAATCAGCAATCCCTCTTGAAGCGGCGTGCACGGATAAACATCCTCAATCTGCTCCGCCATGACACCACAACGCTCCGCGATCTCGGCCCGGAGACCCACTTCTTTCTCGGCGCCGTGTTCGGACCACAGAGAAAACCGCGCCGGGATTGACGCCAGCGATAATTGGTCGTGGCCGTCAGCCATTCGTGTGTCTAGAATGCTAGCGAGTTCAGAGAGACGAGGATGTTCGAATACGTCGGCGACGCGGAGGAGCATGTTTGTGCTGCGTGATGCTTCGACGAGACGCATCGCGGTGATGGAGTCACCGCCGAGATGGAAGAAGCTATCCTTGGCGCCGACGGTGTTGGCTGGTCTTCCGAGAACGCTGGCCCAGAGGTGTTGGAGCTGTCGTTCGGTCTCGGTAGATACATCTGCCTTGGCCGCTGCGTTGGGGCGGTAAATGTCCAACTGTTCTGGCTCCATACCCTTCAGGAACAAGTCAATTGCTCGGCGGTCAAGTTTTCCTGAAGAGTTGAGAGGAAGACGGGACATGGGGATGAAGATATCAGGGACCATATATCGCGGGAGAACAGAGATGAGATGGCCTCGGACTTCCTCGAATGACTCTCGCATGGTAATGGTGGGCTCCAGTAAATCAGCCTTTGACAAGCCCTGTAGATTATTATCCACAGCGCTGTTTTCCCCGCCATCGGCAATTTCTAGCGCTACGGCAAGCACTGAAGATTGACCGACAGGGCCGTCGAGAAGCATGACAGCCGCTTGGGAGATCTCGGGTGCTGAGCGCACAACCCAGTATTCAATCTCGCCAAACTCAACACGTTGACCACGGATCTTGATCTGTGTGTCCCTTCGGCCAAGAGTGGTATATGAGCCGTCGCTGTTTTGTCGGACGAGATCGCCTGTTCGGTACATCCTTCTTCCAGGCTGAAGACCATGATGCTTGGTGAAGTCAGGATCAATCAGGAAAGATTTCGCCGTCTTCTCTTCATCGCCGAGATAGCCGCGTGCTAACAGTGGTCCCTCGATGAGTAACTCGCCAGGCGCACCGATTGGCACAAGACGGTTGAAGTCCTTTGGATCAACGACCCAGAAGCAGCTGGCGAGTGGGATACCCAGCACAGGAACTTGGCTGATGTGCCTCATAGGTCTTGGGGAAACGGTTGCGTAAATGGAACATTCTGAGGGTGCATATGACTCCAACACGGTAGCTTGATCTTTCCATAAGTCCATGACTGCTGGCTTGACAGGCTCTCCCATGAGAATAACTGTTTTGACGAGAGGGAGCTGCTCGGGGTCCAACAGTCCTGCGACCGTCGAAGTGAGGGATAAGAAGTTAACCTCTGCTTTGGCAATGAAGGCCTGCAGGTGATTGATGCGCTCGTCTTCAGAGGGAACACAAGTACACCCGCCCTGGCACAGCGTCGTGAAAACTTCTTGAATCGTCACGTCAAAGGTATGCGACGCGAATTGAAGAACCCTCGATCCATCACGAACGCCAAACGCGTCGCCGTGCGAGCGGATACTGGAGCAAAGAGCTGAGTGCTGAAGAACAACGCCCTTGGGTGTTCCTGTACTTCCGGAGGTGTAGACTACCCACGCGGCGTTGTCGGTGGTGACGGTAGAGCAGACTGCTGTGCTGGGCTTGAGGGTTTCTTGCAGCGAGGCGTCGACTTTAATCAGACAGGGGCCTGTTTCTGCAAGACGCGATAGTTGTTTATCGTCAACTAGAATGATTGGGGCTTTGGTATCGGTGATGATGGTCTGGACTCGGGGTAATGGCTGTTGCACACCCATAGGGAGGACAACACCACCTGCTTTGAGCACGGCCAACATCGCGACTACAGCCCAGCGGGATTTATCCATGCATATACCGACCATGGTCTCAGGTCCGACACCGAGATGCATGAGATAGCCGGCGAGATTGCCAGCAGCGACTTCCAACTCTCGGAAGGTCATGATGCCATCCCATGCGTATACGGCCATCTCATCTGGTCGACGCTCATAAACCTCGTGGAACAGAGCGTGGATTGTTGAAGCGACGGGCTTGGGAACGTCTCTGTTCTTAGCGACGATAGCGTGCTTCTCTTCTGTTGGTACGAGGTCCAGATCAGCGAGGGTGGAGGTTGTGTGCTGGCTGAGGACTTGGATGACGTGCTTAAGCTGGTTGAGCAGACGCTGTGCGACTTCGTGGCTTGCGACGCCGGGGATGTATTGAAGAACAAGATCGAGACTCTGATCATTCTCGAGGATGCTTAGGTTAAAGTCGTACTCTGTTGATTCATCGGCTGATGCGCGCTCAAGCTTGATTGAGCTATTCTCCGTCGCACCGTCCATGTTTAGTGCACGGGTGTAGGAAACAGTGGTGTTGAAGAGCGTTTGTTGCTGTGTTCCTTGGAGGGAGTGCTGGATTGACGCCAATGAAGCACGCTGGTGATCAAAACCTTTGAAGAAGCGGTCTTGAATCTGTCGGATTACATCAACAGTCGTGGAGGTGTAGTCCAATTGGACATAACAGATCATCATGTTGATCATAGGTCCAACAAGCCTCTCAACACCATCGATGGGAATGTCGCGACCGCTAGAGAGATACCCAAAGCAGATCTGGTTCAGTTCGACGCGGGAAGCTAGCACCAAAGCCCAAGCTAATTGAGCCACGTTTGCTGCGGTGACGTTGTAGTTGCGACACATGTCGCGAAGAACAGAGATATCGGGGATATGAGCTGTGACGGCATGGCCTGTTTCCATCTCTGAAGCATCATGATGTTGCTGGCCGAGCTGAAGATGGCATGGCTCTGCAGTTTGGAGAAGATCTTTCCAGTATTGGAGGTCTTCCTGTTCGGAGTGACGATGTTGCTCGAGGAAGGAGACGTAGCTGCCGTAGTCCGAGTTGCGCGACAGAGAGATTGACGTCTTGTTGGGTGAGAGTGACTCGTAAGCTTCGAGAAGGTCATTCACGAGGAGTTGGACGGAAGAAGCATCGACGAGAGCGTGGCTGATCTCAAAGTGACCGAAAACATGACCATCGATAGTGGGAATGATGAGGAAGCGGTGCGAAGGACGTCCAACAGGGTCGTGAAGTAGAGCGTGGTGCTTGATGAAGCGCTGGACTTCCTCGTCGCTGGAACAGGGCTCAATGATCTGGATGTCAGCTTCCAGCGCCTTCAGAACGACCTGGTAGAAGCGATCGTGGTGTGACAAGGCGCCAGTGAAGATGGTTCGCATGATGGAGTGCTGTCCAACGACATGTCGCCAGGCATTTGCGAGTCGAGATATATCGACGGGTGATGATGGATCGACAGGGAGAATGCGACAGGTCTGCTTGAGGCGGTAGCGAGAGGGAGCTCTCAATTGACTGAGCAGAATACCCTGTTGGATCGGCGAACAGGGAAGAACGTTCTCGACATTCGCCCACGAGATGGATCCTGGTGTCAGACAGTGTTGATACAATGTATCGAGGTCATCGTTGGTCAATTGAGCAAGAGGAAAGTCACTGATCGTGCACATCGACTCAGCTCCCACCAACTCTTGAACGCCTTGCGTGATAGCACGCGCATACTCCCCAAGCCAGTCGCGAATAGCTTGACTCTTGGGACTTTGGCGAGGGTAGCCAACCATGAGATGCGTCTTGCCAGCATCATCAATCGATACTTCAACGCTCAGAGCAGCATGTTGACGAACTTTACCACCAACAGAAGCATCGAGTTGTCCAACAGATTGATGGAGCTTGTCGAGAGTGAGAAGACCGTCTGAGCGCTGAAGTTGCTGGAATTGACCGTGGTAGTTGAAGAGGACTTCAATTGGCCTGGAGCGCTGTGCTGCAAAGTCGAGGACTTCACGGCCAGCGTTGAGTTTGCGAACATCCTTGACTTGGCGCAGGGTTGAGATGAAGGTGTTCTCGGAGGTGATGTTGAGGGGCGTGACGGTTGTGAACCAGCCGACTGTGTCGGAGAGATCGTAGTTGATGTCCAGAGCTTGAGTGTCACGACCGTGGCCTTCAATGAAGATTGATGGACCGGCGCGATCGGTAAAAGAGTGGCGGAAGGAGGTAGATAGAGCTGCAAGGAGGATGTCTGCGACACCAGAGCGTAAGGGCTCGTTGGCTGGGCCGAGAAGCTGGGAAGTGACATGCTCATCCAACTGAACAGTCTCAAAGACCTGATCTTCAGTGATGTACTCGCCCGGCTGAAGACCCCAGTAAGACAACGAAGCCGTGGCATCAGCACCAGCAACAGAGTCAATAGACTGAGCTTGCTGGAGCACAGCGTTACTCCACGTCGGGAATGGAAGAGACTGCGAAGTAACCATAGAACCACCCTGTAGAATGTGCTCCAAGTCCTTGGCGATGATTCGCCATGACATGAGATCAATGACGAGATGGTGAGCGGTCAGGAAGAGAAGCTGGCGATCTGGAGTCTGGATGAGCTCGGCTGCGAAAACTGGGCCGTGTTCGAGATTGAGGGTACTCTGTGACTCAAGCATGATGGCCTGCACGGCGATGTCATCGTTGGCTTTGTGAGACTTGAACCTGTATGAGCCGGGGATGTGCTTCTCAATTCGTTGCTGGTATCCGTGTTCTTCAGATATAAAGCGAGAGCGCAGCATAGGGTGCTTTGTCACAACAGCTTCAATAGCCTTAGCGACAGCTTCCTCGCTGACACGCTCAGATTGAAGACGGAAGCAAACACTCTGATTGAACCGGTAAGATCCCTCCGAGTTGAGTCCAGCAGGTGCAATGTCCTCAAAGAACATCTTCTGCGCAGGCGACAGCTCAAATGGTTCATCAGGGATCTCAGCGGAGAAGATCTCACCATCACTAGTCTTTACGTGCGTCGCGAGATCAGAAATAGCAGGGCTCTGAAGAATGTCGCGAACGGTAACGACAAGACCGATATCGCGGCACGCAGAGACGACTTGCATAGCGGTGATGGAGTCACCGCCTAACGACATGAAGGATCGTCTGTAGCTGACATTCGGAACGTTGAGAACAGAGCTCCAGATCTCGCGAAGCTTCTGTTCCGTAGGCGTGACGTTGAGAGAAGCCTCTTCAGCAGCGCTTTCGAGCTCAGAGTACGAAGCAAGCTCTGTTGGGCTGAGACTGCTGATCCACTCCGTTACTGCTCGGCGATCAGCTTTGCCGGAAGAATTGATAGGTAGGGTAGTCATTGGGATCCAAAGACGAGGAATCATGTAATCGGGGATGTGTTGGGAAAGATGCATCTGGATCTCAGATGCGAGGAGCAGTGCAGCTGTTGTGTCGATCCCGTCGCGACCTGCGATGCCGTTGTAGGCTGTCTCATCGTGCGCAGCCTTGTCATCATGAGGAACACTGAATGCTGTAACGAGTTGACCATCGCTGGACCCTCTGGTGGTAAAGACGACGCAGGCGCGAATGCCGGAGGAATGGCGGGAAATATGATACTCAATCTCGCCGACTTCAACACGCTTGCCGCGAATCTTGATCTGTTGATCACGTCGGCCCAAGTTGGAGTATGTGCCATCGTCGTTCTGTCGCACCAAGTCACCGGCGCGATACATACGACGTCCAGTAGACTCAAGACCAAGATCTGAAAGGAAAGCAGGATCGGTGATGAAGGAGTTGGCGGTCTTAGTGGCGTCGTTGAGGTATTCGCGTGCGAGATGGGGACCTTCAATGACGAGTTCACCGGGTACACCGACGGGACATAACTTGTTGTAGTCGCGATAGTCGACGACCCAGAAGCGGCATGACTCTAATGGTGTACCTAGGATCATAGCTTGTCGACGGTCTGTCATCGGTTCGGGGGAGATGGCGCTTTGGATACTGCACTCGGATGGTCCGTATGCATCCAAGCATGCTGCTTGTGGCATCCAGAGGTCCAAGACTGAAGGCTTGACTGGCTCGCCGATGAGGATGAGAGTCTTGACAAGCGGTATCTTGGAGGGCGACAATAGACCAGCGACTGTTGACGTGAGGGAGACGAAGTTGACGTCCATTGACACGATGCATCCCTCCAGATCATTAAGACGCTCTTCCTCTGATGGAATGCATACACAACCTCCGTAGTAAAGCGTCGTAAAAGTCTCTTGGATAGTAACATCAAAAGTGTATGCAGCAAACTGCAACACCCGAGACGAAGGAACAAGGCTGAAAGCTGCACCGTGAGATCGCATGCTCGTACACAGCGCAAAGTGCTGCAGCACAACACCCTTCGGCACACCAGTGCTTCCAGAAGTGTACACAACCCACGCCGCATTATCTGGTTGCACAGCAGGATTAGAGAACCCGAATTCAGCGGGGACAAGACCATCCATGAACTGGCGATTGACTTCAATGAGCTCTGAGTCAACACCAGCCAGACGAGCTTTCTGCTTCGCGTCAACGAGGATAACAGAAGCTTTTGTATCATTAAGGATAGTCTGAAGTCGAGAGAGAGGCTGTTGGACTCCTAGGGGTAGAACGACACCGCCTGCTTTGAGGACTGCGAGCATTGACATAGCTGCCCAGATTGACTTGTCCATGCAGATACCGACCATGACTTCCGGCCCAACGTCCAGGTTTATCACGAGCTTCTTGGCTAGAGTGCTAGCAGCGAGGTCAAGATCGCGATAGGTCATTGATCCGTCCCATGCGTGGAAAGCGAAAGCATTGGGTTGGCGATTGGTCATTTCCTGGACGAGGAGATGGACGCAGGAGTCAAGAGACTTTGGAACCTCACGGTTGATGGCGGCGATGAGCTGCTTGTCTTCTGCGGGGACGAGATCAAGGTCGCCCAGGAGGGATGCAGTATCGCTGGTGCTGAGAACCTGCACAACATGCTTGAGGTGATTCAGAAGACGTTGAGCTGTTTTTATGGAAGCGGCGCCGGGGAGGTACTGCAGTGCGATGTCGATGCCGCTCTCGGTCTCTAACATGCTGAGATTGAAGTCATACTCGGTAGACTCATCAGCTGCAATCCTCTCCAAGCGAATGGACTGAATGCCACGCGCAGCACCACTCAAGTTCGGAGCTCGAACGTACGAAACGGTCGTATTGAAGAGTGATTGCTGAGAACTCGACAGCGAATGCTGAATAGTAGCCAACGAAACACGCTGATGCTCAAAGCTATCCAGGAAGCGATCCTGTATATCCTTCATCGCATCAACGCAGGTTTGAGAATAGTCCAGCGCAATGTTGCAAACGATCATGTTGATCATCGGTCCTACGAGGGTATCTGCCCCGTCGATGGGGATGTCACGCCCGCTGGAGAGATAGCCGAAGCAGACCTCATCGAGCTGTGTGCGGGAGGAGAGGACGAGAGCCCAGGCGAGTTGGAGGACGTTGGCGGGGGTGATGTCATTGGACTGGCAGAGTTTCTGGAGGGCGCTCATGTCCTGCATCGCCGTGGACACAGAATGGATAGCATCTTCTGTAGAAGTGGTGAGATCCTCACCGAGTTGGAGCTGACAGGGCTCAACAGTTGCAAGTCGCTTCTCCCAGTAGCGTAGGTCATCTTCTTCAGAGCCTTGCTCAAGGAACGAGATGTAAGTCCCGTAGTCGGAGCCAGGGATATTTGCAGCGCCTTCGTAAGCTTGGAGGAGGGTGTTGACGAGGAGTTGAACTGATGATGCGTCAACAAGTGCGTGGCTGATCTCAAAGTGACCGTAGACATGGCCATCTTCTGTGGAAATGACCAAGAAGCGGTGAGAAGGTCGACCGAGATGATCTTCCATCAGCGCATGGCTTGCAATGCACTCTTGAATCTCTGCGTCAGAAGCGCAAGTGATAAAACGAATGTCGGGCTCAACGGACTTGAGAACGACTTGGTAGAAACGGTCGTTGAAGGGGACCATCGTGAAGATGGTGCGCATGATGGAGTGATTACTAACGACTTGTCGCCAGGCATCTCCAAGTCTCTTGACATCAACACCCTTCGAGACAGTGGGTATGACGCGACACGTCTGTCTCAATCGGTATGTAGTAGGCGACTTCAATTGGCTGATGAAAATGCCCTGCTGCGTAGACGAACAAGGCAGTACATCCTCAACAGCATCCCAGCTAAGGTTAGTCGGCTCGAGAATATGCTTCTTCAGCGCAACAAGATCATTGCCACTCAAATGCGAAAGCGGATAATCGCTCGCCGTGGCCGTTCGTTCTGTACTCATTAGTTCACTTACCGCAGCGGTGATGACCTCTCCATAGCGCTGTAACCATCGTCGCACATCATCGCCCTTTGGCGTGTGACGGCTGAAACCTACACTGATGCAAACGCGTCCAGATTCAACGGAGACTTCGATGGTGATAGCGGCTTGTTGTCGTACTTTGTCGCCGATTGAAGTCTCGGAGGAGTGGAGTTTGTGAATGCTGAGAAGACCGTCTGCGCGATCGAGTTGTTGGAATTGGCCGTGGTAGTTGAAGAGGATCTCGATGAGATTCAGGGGAGAGGTGGAAGATTTGTACTTTGCTGCGAAGCCGAGAGCGGTTGTGTCGGCGTTTAGCTTGCGGTGGTCTTTGACTTGTTGGAGGATGGAGATGAAGCCAGTGTTGGTGGGTGTGACTTTGAGGGGTGTTACGGTTGTGAACCAACCGACTGTCTCGGAAACATCACCGTCTGCATCTCGGCCGTGACCTTCAACGTGGATGATTGGGGTAGATCGGTCGGTAAAGATGTCCTCGAAGGATTGATGCAGGGCAGCGAGGAGAATGTCTGTGACACCTGTTTGCAGCGCCTCATTCGCGGGACCTAGCAATTGAGCGCTGACATCCGCATCAATTGCCAGCTTCTCAACGACCTGGTCTTCACGAACAAAAGAGCCAGGCTCAAGACTCCAGTACGACCAGGACCCGACGTCGCTCTCGTCAGGTACAGCGACAGTCTTGGCCTGGTTCATGAGAGCCTTGGACCAAGTAGGAAAAGGCAGCGACAAAGAAGGCTGCAGGGTTTCGAAGCGCAAAAAATGCTCTAGATCAGCTGCGAGGATTCTCCAAGACATGAGATCAATTACAAGATGATGAGCAGTCAAATTGATCAGCTGCGCATCCTCCATCTCAAACACATCAACAGCGAAAACAGGTCCGTACTCAAGATCCAAGGATCCTTGTGAGTGACGGATGATGTCCTCTGTTGCAGCATCGTCACTGACCGTGTGAGTCTGGAAGCGATACGATCCCATGATCTGCTTCTCAACTCGCTGCTGCCAGACCTGACTGTCTTGATTAGTCTGGAAGCGCGCGCGAAGCATAGCATGCTTGGTGACCATGGCCTCTATCGCACGAGCAACAGTATTCGCCGTCACGTCCTGAGGAACGCGGAAGCAGACGCTCTGATTGAAGCGATGAGGTCCATCAGCTCGTAGACCTGAGGGAGCAATATCTTGGAAGAACATCTTTTGCGCGGGTGAGAGATCAAATGGTTCATCGGGGATCTCAATGGGGAGTTGCTCATCACCCAATTTATCGCTGGCCTCTTTGACTCGTAGCGCAAGCTCAGAAATAGCTGGGCTCTGGAGGATTTGGCGTACCGTTACGACGAGGCCTTGTTTGCGACAGGCTGACACGACTTGCATCGCTGTGATAGAGTCACCACCCAGAGAGAGGAATGAGCGACGGTAGCTGATGTGATTGATGGGCTTGTTCAAGACGTTGCTCCAGATTTCGCGCAGCTGTCGCTCGGTGGAAGTTACTTGGAGACCATCTTCGACTTGGTGCTCGAGGTCAGAGTAGGAGGAGAGGTCGAGATTCTTGATCCATTCGGAAATGCGACGTCGATCAGCTTTGCCGGATGAATTGATAGGCAGGCTCGCCATGGGGATCCAGAGACGAGGAATCATGTAGTCAGGGACGTACTGCGACAAATAGAGCTGAACCTCAGAAGCGACGAGCATAGCAGCTGGTTTGTCCACAGCATTCTCTCCGTCCAGCGCTGCACCGCTGTACGCTGCGCCATCGCTGGGAAGACTGAACGCCGCGACGAGCTGACCATGGACGTACAAAACAACAGCCTGGATAGAATAAGGATGACGAGTAATGTGATACTCAATCTCGTCGACCTCAACTCTCTGTCCCCGGATCTTGATCTGCGTATCCTGTCGCCCAAGCGTCGTATAAGACCCATCATCATTCTGCCTCACCAAATCACCCGTCTTATACATCCGTCTACCCCTCCCAAGATCATACTTGCCCACAAACTCTGGATCGACAATAAACGACTTATTCGTCTTAATCTCATCGTTCAGATACCCCCTCGCAAGAAGCGGGCCTTCGATGAGGAGTTCTCCCGGCGCGCCAATAGGACACAAACGATTGTAATTCTTGGGATCAACGACCCAGAAACAACTAGCCAGCGGAATGCCGAGAACCGAGACCTGAGATATGTGCTTCATTGGTTGGGGGGATACAGTAGCGTAGATACTGCACTCAGATGGGGCGTAGGATTCGAGAACGGAGGCTTGGTCTTTCCAGAGATCGAGAACGGCGGGTTTGACTGGTTCACCCATGAGAATTACAGTCTTGACCAGAGGAAGCTGGGAGGGGTCGAGAAGACCGGCGACAGTGGATGTCAGTGAGAGGAAGTCCACTTTGGCGGAGGAGATGAAGGCTTGGAGATGGTTGACGCGATCATATTCTGATGGGACACAGACGCAGCCTCCCATACATAACGTGGTGAAGACCTCTTGGATCGTCACGTCGAATGTGTGAGAAGCGAATTGAAGCACGCGCGCACCCTTGACACCAAAGGCAGTTCCATGCGATGTAATGCTCGTGCAGAGAGCAGAGTGTTGGAGAACTACACCCTTTGGTGTACCAGTGCTGCCGGACGTGTAGACAACCCAAGCTGCGTTATCTGTAGAAACAGTGGCACAGGCAGAGCGTGAGGCGGAAGGGAGGGTCTGGAAGAGGGCTTCGTTGACTTCGATGAGTTGCTGAGGCCCGAGATCCTTGAGGCGATTAAGCTGAGCGTTGTCGACGAGGATGATGGGCGCTTTTGTGTCGGAGAGGATAGTTTGGAGACGCGAGAGAGGTTGGTCTGCGCCAAGGGGAAGAACAATTCCGCCGGACTTTAGAACAGCGAGCATAGAGACAGTCGCCCATCGCGACTTGTCCATACAAATGCCCACCATAACCTCTGGTCCAATGTCCATCTTCATAAGGTGTTCTGCAAGACTACTAGCCGCAGCATCAAGCTCTCTATACGTCATGGTTCCATCCCAGGCATACACCGCCATGGCATCAGGCTGACGGTCTGTCACCTCTTGAACAAGGGTGTGTATACACGAAGCAACAGGCTGTCGACCTTCACCATTGACGTCGCGCAGATGCTGAGCATCTTTGGAGGAGATGCCATCGATGGAATTGACTTTGGCGGACGGGTTGGCGATGATGAAGCGGATTGCTTCGAGGAAGCAGTTTAGCATCTTTGCGGCGTCTGCTTGGGAGGTGGTTGATGTCCAGATGTCGTAGTCAACTGCGATACCACCTTCACCGATCTCAACGTTGATGGAATGATCATACTGTTGCGCGTTAGCATGTTGCAGAATCAAGTATCAGGGGAGGAACTTACGTCTGTAGGGCTGACACCTCGTAAGAAGCTCATCTCCAGCTCTTTGTGCCCAGTAGACTTGGGCTTCCACTCCTTTCGGAACGAAAGAATCGAGTTTCCCCATTTATGGCTCGTAGGAAGCTTAGCTCCCTTCGCCATCAACGGGACCTTATCGTGGGCCATTCCCCGGAAAACGTCGTCTGTGACAGTCTTGAGCATGTCCAAGACTGTCGGGTCGTCTTTGAACTTGACCCGCAGTAACAAACTGCTGATGAAAAGACCGATTGCTCCGTCAATACCAGGAAGATCTGTCTGTCGACCGGAATTGACGTAGGAAAAGGTAACGTCGTCTTTCATGGCGAATAGACGAAGGACGATACTCCAAGCAACTTGGCAGACACTAACAAGGGTAACACCGTAAGCATCGCAGAAGCGACGAGCTTCGTCAGCGGGAATTTCAACACGATCTTGAAGCGTATGAAGTCCGGCTTTTGGCTTGTTACTGCTTGCAAGATATGTTTCCTCAGCATCGCGAAGATAATTCTGCCAATAATCTGCGATGCGCTCAACGTCTTGAAAACTCTCCTCCTCCATGCGCACAAAGTCTGTGTAGGGCATGGCTCTTGTGTCGGGGAGTTGGTTCTCGTATGCTGCGCAGAGGTCGTACAGGAGAACATCTGCAGAGCGGCCGTCGATGACGGCGTGTGAGACTTCAAGTCGAAGAATGAGTTCTGAAGAGGATGCGGCGTAGATGTACATGTGATGTGGAACACTGCCGCTCTCAAAGGAGTTCAGCATTCCATCGGCTTTGACTTGGCCTTCATCTTGGAGGATGGTGACTTCGGGGTTGACTTCTGTCCAGACAACTTGGTCAAACGTTGACTGACGAGTCTCACTCTCAAGGAACGTTGTTCGCAGACTTGAATGGCGCGCAACAATGCGAGGCCAAGCGTTTGCAATATGTGAAGCAGTCAAAGAGTCTGGTACACTCGATTTGATCCTGAGAATGAAGCGACACTGGTAGGCAGCTGGGTTAACAGCCTGACTGATAAGAATACGATTCTGCATAGACGAGCAAGGACCGATACTCTCAATCTGCCTCGCGGGATCTTTTGCGAGCTGCTTCAACCGCGCATCGGGAACAGTATCAGTGCTATCAGACCCCGTAGCAGAAGCAGCGTCGTCAGAGCTCGACGACGAAGTGCTCGTGTCACTGTTCCCAACACGGTCGAGATTATGTGGATTGCTCTCATGCTTGGAGATGATGCGTTCAACGAGCTCAGCAAGTGTCTTGCACTGCACCGTATCCACGATGTCAATGTAAATACCGCGCAGACGACACTTACTAAGGAACTGAACGGCAGAGAGGGAATCTCCACCCTGCACGAGAAATGATTGGTCGAGGTTCAACTCCTCAGTGCCGATGTGCAGCGCATTGGCAAGTTCAAGGTGCAGGATATCCTGCATAGTGTCGGTGTGAGCCATTGCTGCCGTAAGAAATTGAGAAGAGGGTATTTTGGGGTATAATGATTGCGTTTACGAAAATTACATTGCTTGAGATATTGTTTAACTATATGATGCTGTATTCTACGGTACGGAGCTTAGGCAACTGGTGTTGAGGTCGGGGATTTTTGGTTAGTGCTGGGGAGGGGCTGACAGGATCAAGTTCAGGATCAGGATCAGGATCGGCGCTATCGGCAGGATTGTCCCATGTGGCGCAAAAGCGGCAAGGTAAGCGGCAGTCAGCATCACAGTAACAATAATAGAGGGGACTTTGGGGGGATTGGTTTCCCTGGGATAAGGGATAAGATAAGCAAATCGAGATGCAAATATGATCTGAGACTTCAGTGAAGGCCCGCCCGGAGATAAGCGTGAGGGAATATGCCTCATTGCCGCAGCGAAGTGATCATGAAGGTTCGTGAAATTGTCTGTTCGGAAGATAACCCTTTTGGGACATGAATTCTGTGGGGGAAATAGCACGGTTTTGTATTATTCATTCTGTAGAATATTGACGATGAAAGTGTGCGAGTCTTGACGAATATCTCACTGTCGACGGAGTCTCGGTCATCGCCATCGGACCCTCGGCAGACTGAAATGCCCCAACGGCACGAGATCAAGCATAGTAAATCCCCTCAAAGTGGAATAGCACCACGGTTTCCTCTAAAAGCAAGCCCTGATTCGTTATATCCTGCAATTATGACCATTCATCATCTCGCTCAACCTCGTAGCTAAGCCCCTCGGGTTAGTTTCACGTGCAATTACGGCGTGCACGTATTATCCTCACTCTATCACGCCATCACAGTGCTTTCTGCAAGTATTTAAATGCTGAGCGCCCTCGAATGAAGAATAAAGATCTCATCGTGGCGTTTTTAGTCTTCCAGGGCATCTAACTTTCCGTTCCGACGCATCGTCTATGCATGTCATTAATTTGACTTCATTTATGCGGATGCATCAATTAACGAAAGTCAATCTTGCGAAGCGTTGAAGATACGAAAGTATGCTATTTCCGGGAAAAATAAAGATTGAGATGATGGAAATGCGACAGGGAATTGGATCCTTTTATACAGTTACTTCAACGACGATTCGTCTCGTGGTTGAGCCACTCCAGATGAGTGTAGGTGCTTTCGAGTGATGGAGAGTTGTTTTGAGATGGAGTCGAAGAATATAAACCAGGGCGGAGAAGAAGCTACTGTGTCTATCGAGAGGAATATATGCCGAAGGGTAATAATTGATATTACTGACTCATCAACGGTCCTGGCGCATTCGTGGACCTCGCAGTTGAACTACAGCTACAGAATAAATGGCAATCCCTTGTGTGAGCAAGGAACACGGATGAAATTGCGATACTGTGCTGCTAAATATATCCACTTCCAAGTTCCGACAGCATCACATGCGTTTCGCATTGTGCAGAACTCCAAGCGGCCTTGAATCGTGCAGATACAAAAACATCATTGCCACGAGAGTGTCTACATATCACTCTGCGGGGTCTGTCACAACTCATTCTTCGCTGCATCGTTCAGTGGGCGATGGTGTCACATCTCGTGCGGAGTCATGAATCGCAACTTGCATCGCCAAGATCCAGCATAGCCTCAAATAAACCATCATATATTGAAAGAGAAAACATCGATCTAGTCCATTACCCGCACAGTATACCCTTATTGCGTCAACGACCTCAACGCTCTATTCGGTCGCACCCTCCCATTAGAATGTCGTCGAATCCTATTACAGCTCTGATTCTGAATATGATGATTCCTCGCCGTAGTGCGACTAAAGATGGCACCGCACATGTTACACGGATAAGAGGGCCGCTGGCTCGACTTTTCCTTCTGGTGCCGCTTCAGGTTGCTCAGCGTCGTAAACAGCTGCCCGTTACACCCGTGGTCCCAGCACCTGAGATCCTGTGCATCACGCTGTGTTCCTGCAGTAGTGGTTGCGTTGATGGTGTTGGCTCGCTTTGATCGGGGGCTGCTACTGCGTTGATCGTCGTCTGCGCGCGTGTTGGCTGATTGGGCCATCTCTGTCAATGGGGAGATGGGGTAGGAATTGTCAATGCCACTGCACGATAAGATCCTGTTGGTTAGAGATTGTTTTACAAGATGGGACCAACGTGCATCTTGGCTTACTTGGCATCGTGATCGAATGAGAAGAAATCGTCAAATGTATCGTCGCATAATAGAGGTAGCTGGTTTGAGAATACATCATCTGTCAGATCCGTTGCGAAATTGAGCTCGTCGGTTGCGAAATCAATGGCTAATACGAATCAGTTGACCTGCTAGAGGTGAAGCTATATGCGACCGCGGGGTTATTGACGGATTTGTTCCGGTACGCACCACTAATATCCGGGTGACGATTAGGTTCAGCACTGTCATTGGGGTGATCAAAGTCCACCGCGGGAAGAAGGGACTGGACACCCGCCATCCAGTCAGCAACGATTGGCCTGTCTCTTCCGTTGTTTGCTGGAGGAAACATTTTGTTTGTCTGGCTGTTGGTGGCTGAGCAATGCACTGCACAATGTAAGTATGTATGTATGAACAGAATATCACGAAAAGAAACAACACATTAATCTTTGGTCTAGTGCTTTGGACCTTCGAGCGAACTCTGTTTATAACGGGCTCGTCGTATGATGTGTAACAGCGTGTACAAAGATTGGGGGCACTTGATTGATTAGCTGCCTACGTCAAGCATCTACATATTCGGCCGTCGCATTGTTTCTCGAAAGGGCCTGATCGCCAAGCCGGGTTCCATCCGGTAGGTGTCAGATTCATTGATTATTCTGCAGAAATGGGTACCTACAGTATGTCTCTCCTGTCAAAGACGCAGTATCCAACCCCTTCGGCACGTACTGAGCGTTGTATCGATCAAACTAAAGTTTGAATACGCGAAACCTTGGCCCCCGTCCAAAAGATACATACATTGTCCTCTCTAGGCTCTAGGACTCTCTCATCATGCATGGGATGAGATGGAGGTGTCCTATTAGCTCGAACCCCGGGCCTCAATGGGATTCTTGCAGGGGAAGGGCATACATATGCGTCTCTGTCTGTGTCTTGTCTTGCCATCATGCACAACAAAGTTCAGCGGTTAATAGTTGAGATACAACCTGCCTCTTGTGGGCAAAACAGACATGGCTCCCCCTTGTCTTCCCCGACCTGGGTTAAAGTTGCGCGTCATCTGGTCTTTACCCGGCAATTCGTGCACAAACCAAACCCAGTGGAGCTCAAAACAGTGGGAACGAGTCAGACAGGTGGAGCAGAGCCGGGGATTATATGGCCGATAAGGTTACGCGGCTCTTACAATCAGTGAGCATTTACTTGGCAGAGAGAAGCGCCTCTGTTCCAGAATCGCTCTGGTGTATGACAAGATGTTGAGGTGACTTTTTGTTTTTGTTTTTTTCGGTCAGCAAACAAGAAAAAAACTGAAACATGCATATACGCACTGCTTAATAAGGCTTACTGCCTCCCTCTTTGGAGATAGGCCCTTAGGAGGAGCTGAGCCCCAGCCCGTCCCCCCCAGGGCTTAACTCCTACCGGCGCTGCGGTCATCATGCCCCCCATACCAACCAGAATGCACGCACGTACGCTGATGGATGTCACACCTGGTGAAACAACGGGGTGGTATCCGGATATCGCGTGGCACCTTGATTGGCTTTCTGCTCACCGCACGCAACCCCCCAGGCCCAGGGCAGCATGTCTCATCACAAAGGGCTACTGTACTTACATGCTGTACAAGCACTACTCACCCACCCCACGATCATCCCACTGCGGCGAGTCCCGAGCCTATACTGCAAGAGGACTAATGACTCGGTACTGCTGCACCAGAAATTCCGCCGATAGGTTCATCGCGAGTTTATTCACTTTTAGTGCGGAATGGCAAGACTATCATGGACGGCACGGAACGGCACGATAGAACATGATCGCTCAGAGGTGGATGGATGCCCATTCAAGAAGAATTAAAACAAAAGATCCCGTAATCCTTCAATCCTCAATCCTGTATTCCAGCAATCCAAGAATCCCACGCAATTACCATCTGGAGCAGCTATGTTTGTCCGATTTGAGAATAAATCCACATCAAATCATATCTGCGTGATGGATTCAAGAAGATAGATGAGAGACTTGACAGCTACAAAAATGTGTTCTTGATCAACCACTATTATAATTCCCAATTCATCGGACTATCGGCAATCATTGACCGCCACATCCCAACTAAAACATAACTAAGCCAAGCCATGATTCGCGACCTCCAAGGCGTAGTCTCCTTACCTTCATGGGACATGCCCATGTCGCATATGAAAACCCATTGGCTACCCTACGCAATCAGAATCTCGAGATCTATCACACCACCGCCTTTACTAATCGTCCTGCTGCTAGCTGCATTATCTCCGGTGAGCACTGACGAAATGATCAAGCCACTGAAAACGGCGGCTAACCCGCAATAGGTAATTGGCTATGTCGTCTACTACGCCTTCTTCCATCCCCTAGCCAAGTACCCCGGCCCCTTCTGGGGGAAGTTTACAGGGCTCCGTGCAGCTTACCACGCCTGGATTGGGGATGTACACATCGATATGTGGAAGTGTCATGAGAAATATGGTTCGTGTACCCAGCGTTTCATTCGCCTCCCTCTGCCTGCAGTAAGAAGGAGACATGCTTACGTTCCGTACCAGGGCCATATGTTCGCTACTCACCAAATTACCTGCTCATGAACACGACTCAGGCGTACAAAGGTTATTCCCCTCGCTTCGGCTGTCCAAAGTTTATATAATCTGATTGCTATAATTAGATGTCTACGGCCATAACAAGAACGTGCGCAAGAGCCTTGCTTATCTGGCCATGGTCCACAAAACTCCCAGCACCTTCACCCTGATGGATCGGCACGAGCATGCATGGAAAAAGCGGATCTTGAGCCAGAAGCTATCGGATTCAGCCATCCGATCCTTCGAGCCCAAGATCACGGGCATGATTGATCGCTTCTGCGACTACGTCTGTCCCGCCGCTAGCACGGCCAAAGGAAACGCCGTGTCGAAGCCGTTCAACATGTCAGAAATGTGTAAGCTCGCCTTTTTCATTGGTCGCCCCTCGGCGTATTACTGGTCCCCGCTGACAGCGTATGCTGTGTTACACAGGCGACTATCTTTTCTTTGACCTTGTTACCTCCATTGTCTTTGGTGAGAACTTCGACTTGATTCGAAGTCCGTGGTACCGTCATATCCCGCCTGCGCTTGCGCGCTCGAACGAGCGTATTAGCGTAATCGTCCAGTGGCCGTATGTTGTGTGGCGTCGTGTGGACAAGGTTCTCTTCCGTAACTCCGTAGCTGGGCGGAAGGACTTTTTGCGATTTGCTCACAACTTGGTCACCGAGAGAGTGCAGCGTGGGTCTGGGGATGATGTCTTGTCTGGCTTACTGGATGCTGCAGACCCAACTACAGGAAATAAACTGACCCAAGATGAAATCGTTGCCGAGAGTATTCTGATGCTCGTAGCTGGTGAGTACCCTTCCGTCAAGATCTAAGCTCAACTAACATCATCAGGCTCTGACACTTCGTCAACCCTTTTGGCGTCTCTGTTCTTCTATCTTACTAGAAACCCCGACAAGAAGGATCGCCTGACCCGTGAAGTCCGCTCCAAATTTTCAACCAGAGAAGAGATCTGTCTCGGCCCAGCCCTCAACTCCTGCCGCTTCCTCTACGCGTGTATCATGGAATGCTTACGCCTAACGCCCCCAGTTGCAGCAGCGCCGTTCCGCGAGGTCCTCAAGGGCGGCATGATCGTCGATGGTCACTATGTCCCCGAGGGTACCAACGTTGGAACCGGTCTATTCAGTATCCAACACAACCAGGAGTATTTCTATAGCCCCTTTGAGTTCATACCTGAGAGATGGCTATCAGAAGGAAAGAATGCTGGTCCGCACAACCCAGACGCTCATGTTCCATTCTCCATCGGTCCTCGTGTCTGTCTTGGAAGGGCACTTGCTCACGCCGAACTTAGTCTTGCTATGGCTATCATCTGCTGGAAGATGGACTTCAACGTGGTTGAAAGCATGAAGGATATTGGAGCCGGCAACGAGAATGCCGAGTACGGCAGACACAGGCCTGGAGAGTTCCAGCTGTATGACCATATTACATGTGCTCGAAACGGGCCAATGGTTGAGTTTAGAGAGAGGTCGTTCTGAAGCTATGGAGATACATAAATCAAACATGAATTTTCCGCATCAGCCGCAACCCCTGTTATCACGACGATCTGAAGCTAGTTCACTTAATAGTTCCGTCAGAACCCTAAAACCCGTTGAGAATCTTAGCTCGGAATGCAAGTCATTGAATCAGAACTATAAACAAGGTTCCAGTCTCTGCGGCTCCGCTATACGCACTAACAAGGAGAGTTTGAAGAATCTCAATATGCACTATCAAACCTATCTACACCGACACCTCACTCCAATGATTGCATGTGATGTTATCAACGTATTTCATTGGGCAAATTTCAGTTAGATATGACTGGCGGTAATGCTCACCCGGATCATCGGGCTTTCGGACTCTAAGCTAGCAGAATTGCAAGGATCCCATTTATGGACCACCCGCGCGGCCGCTGTAATCCCAGTAGTTATCGCCCTGGGCCCTGCATGTACCGATGACGCAGTAGTAACCGCCGCCTCGGTTAGACTCGTTTGGTGAGTACATGACAAACGGATCGCCAGTTGAGTCCCAGCCTCCACCAACGGCACAGGAGTCTCTCTCCTTGTTCTGCACGGTATCTATTGGTCAATTAGTCGATGCGCTTCCTTTGTGGAGCCCAACATGCGAAAACCCTTGTACACTTACAGGCTGTATGAGCGGTGTTGTACCAGACGCAAACATCCTCGCCAGCGCTTCCGGTGCAGGTGTAGGTGTTTCCAGTGTTCCAACTCTCGGAGACTGAGAAGCCTCCGCTAATCCAGCTCACGGGGGTGAGGGTAGCAGTCCAGCCGATGGTGTACGAGATGGATTGCGAGTTGCCAACGCTGCAGGACTGGGCGGTTCCACAGTTTACCACTTCCTGCAAATTGAGCCTCATCAGTGATAGTTCAAAGTATGGGGTTCCAGTGGGACTAGTTTACCGAAAGCTGCTTGTGGAAATAATTCTGGTGGGGGTCGCCTGAGCCATCCAGGTTAGTAAACCAACTCACGGCTTACCATATACAGAAGTTACAACTTACCATCGCCAACTAGGGACGTCCTTGTCAAGACTGAGCAAGCCGGGGGATCATTGATAGGATTAGCCTCGCGCTTTGCAAAGGCCGTTGCCGAACCCTTGGAACTCAAGAGCCGGAGAGCACCCTTAGCCTCATCCTTGTCATGGCAGTTGTCCTCGAGATTTGCCTTGTTGGGCTTCCAGTCGAGCCCAGAACACTCGACAACGGTTGCTTGAGCGCTAAACTTCTTGGTGCAGATCGGGCCTCCCGAGTACTTTGCCTTGGAGTGGACGAGGTACTTGTTAGCGCCGACGGTAAAGTTTCCAAAGCCGTTCTCATCGACATCTGTGAAGTCAATGCTGCTGGGGGCGTCGGAGATGAAACTTGAGCAGCTCTGGGCCAGCAGGGTTGAGCCGTCGTATACGCTAAGTGCAGTTTGGCTTGATGCTTTGGCGTGTTTCCAAACGATCTGTACATCTGCACTTACAGCGGTTGCTGCTAGTGCGAATGCAGTGGTGATAGAACGCATGGTGATAGAGTTTAAGGGTAGTATGGAGGAAATAGAGTTTGAAGCTTGATGATATATGGTCCTGGCAGAAGACAATTCCCTTCTTTATATACTCGACTACAGTCAGATTTCATCGGAGCTGGACATTGTTTTTGAGCAAGATCAGCACATCTCTTCCCATTTCCTTGACTCTCAACCTCATCGCCATTGCAGTAATCCTCCTCGTCGTTTAGATAACCAAGGCTGAACGATCCAGCGATCCCATTATCAACGTCGCGACGATAGTGGAGCCAGATGTACAAGCCACCAAAGGGTCCAGCCTAACTACAACAGCCTTGGCAGGTCAACTGCCGATCGGGCCTTTATAATCACGCGCTAGATCCTCCAGTTTCACGATATTCGGCTGCCTAGACTTGTCCTTCCCGATCAAGGCAGTTTACTTATGACGTTGAGGGCGATCTTGGATCGTCAGATGTTAGTGAGCCCATAAATGGAAAAGGCGGCGTGGCACAGGCACTCAGCCTTGTGAGGGTGCTGTACACCAAGTGAACCGTGCACGATCCTTTGGTGGACGGCCCGGCTACACGGCATGTTTAGTGTACTCGTTCAAATCGAGCAAATCAGATGCTGTGCTAGGCGAGATCATGAGTGATGACGAAAGACTACGGAGAGTCCGTGGAGAGATTGCACGAAATAGTAGTATTGATACGACTTTGCATGACTTGCGTTGCTATGCAAGGAATCGATATAGGTTGTGAACTCATCTATTAAGGTTTCCACGTGTGACAGCTGACGTTTCCATGGAACGTTGAGGTTATTTCCCTTATCTGATAGAATTTCCACCGACTCCCGTGGACAGCGTATCGGCTCCAACAGCGCCGTCGTAGTGGAGCTGTCAGTGGACAATCGTTCAGGGTACTCCGTACAACGCATCAAACCTCTTCGGACCCGAATGTCCATCCGACTGTCTCTTCCGTGGGTGCATTGAACTTTAATATCCCGAAAATACTTGGCACGACTGGGGGTGATTTGGGCTAAACCGAAAGAGAAGGTGATACAGATTGCGTTGACATGGGATGGACTAAGGATGAGACTTGCATTTGGAATACTGGTGCCTGTTGCTTCACGTCGCGAATGAGCCACTTATAACAATAGCGCGTGAGTTGTCAATAGGTAAACGATCCCCAAACCAACACATAGTCAGGGCGCTAAGATCGAATTGAAGGATCAAGTTGAGAGTGATTAATGATAGATTGACCCAGAATCATGAGAGAGGTCGGAACAGATTTCGGAAAGCTTGATTCAGGTGAAACCCAAGAATGAGAATCCGAATACGGTCTGATCGACCGCACATACAAGACGAAAAGGTTCCATCAAGTTCAAATCTACAGTTTGACTTTGATGATTACCAGACAAAAGGGGACGAAACTCTGAAGTGAGTTAATTAGTAAAAGGAACAATACAACATATCTACTAGTGGAGAATAAATGAGGCTTGATGCCGATGAATTATACGGCAAAATCATCAAGGAACTGAAATTACCCTAAACCTCGTTATGATGATTCGTTGTCGTTGGTGGACCTCTCTCCGAAGCTGTCTATTGGCTAGTGCTAAAAATACATTTATAGAGCCGCGCTATATCCAAGCCAGCCACTGGGTAAGGGCTGTGAGAATTGAGTACCCCACCTGTCAGACTGAATTTCACGAGTTACAAACAACATATCTTCGTGAATCAGTGAGATAGTAATGCGTGAAATGCGATCCGTAGCATAAGAAATAATATACCATCTGTAGAATTGTCGGTAGTCATGTCAGAAAATAAGGCTGACTGGCCAGGCGAAACCGCGAATAAGATCGCCGACCCCGCTGCCGGTAAAATGTTCTACCGACAACTTTATGCCGCTGCCCGTTCACAGTAGTCTTTCTCTTAACTCAGGAACATCATGATAAACAGAAAGATTCCTCTGGCATCTTATCTCTTCACACGCCTCAGACAAGCAGGCACAAGACGCGTATATGGCGTCCCAGGCGACTTCACCCTCCGAGCTCTCGACCATCTCCCGCGTTCAGGGCTCAAGTTCGTCGGATGCTGCAACGAGCTGAACGCCGGATACGCAGCAGATGGGTATGCTCGCGCTCAACGCCATCGCAAAGGATCTGGTATTGGAGCGTTGATAACGACCTATGGCGTTGGCGAGCTAAGTGCGGCTAATGCCGTCGCTGGAAGCTATGCGGAGTACTTGCCAGTTGTTCACATTGTCGGAACGCCCTCGCGACGCGCGAGACAGGTCTCGTGTTCGTCCTTGGGCGGGAGGAAACCGCATTTGCATATTCATCACACAATGGCGGACTCGAGAATTGGGGTCTACCGCGAGATTGCGGAGAAGTTTACTGTTGCGCAACTTGATCTTGCGGAGACGACGCCGGGAGAGGTTCCAGCTCAGATCGATAGGGTTTTATCGCAGGCGCTACATCATAGTCGGCCTGTATACATAGAGATGCCGTCAGATGTTGTCGAGACGGAAATATCGTCAGACAAGCTTGGTGATCCGATAGGTCCGAATCCCGACGTGGCTCGTAACCTTGACGCTGGCAAAATGGCACAGAATCTCCTGCAGAGACTCTATTCAGCCGAGCGACCTCTTATCATCGTCGATCGATCTGAAGGCACAGAGACCATCAGACAAGAGATCAACGATTTCGTTCAAAAGTCGGGCATTCCCACAGTGTCTTTGCCGTCAGGAGCCAGTATGGTGGATAATTCGCTGCCCAACTACCTCGGGGTTTACTCAGGCTCTATCGGAACAGTTGACCTGACGTCAGAGGTCAAGTCAGCAGACCTGGTCTTGGCCTTTGGATGTCAATTCTCTGATACGCAAACACTCGGTTGGGCAGTGTTACCAGAACGAGATGTCATGACTCTCATTGGCAAGAACCATATCGAGGATGAGCCAGTCAACGTCCAAGATGTTCTTAAGGACATGACTGAGAAGCTTGATAAAACACAGCTGCCGCTCCAAGACACGTCCTCATGGGGAGACTTTCGAAACCAGCCGCAGTTCGAAGTCTATCCCAAGGCGTATATCATTCAAGATGAGTTCTACATCCACCTGAACAAGCACCTACAGCCCAACGACACAGTCATCCTCGGCAATGCGACACCGATCATAGGAGGCCGTGATCTAGTCCTTCCACCAGCTTCTCAGCTGATTGCATCTGGAATGTGGTTCTCAATCGGTCACATGCTCCCAGCCGCTCTTGGAGTCTCGCAAGCAAAAGCAGTTATGAAGTCAAAAGGTCGCACGATCCTTCTCGACGGTGATGGGAGCTTCCAAATGACGGCTCAAGAACTCAGCACTATTATCCATCAGCGCGCCAATGTGGTTATCTTCATCATAAATAACAGCGGTTATACGTATGAGAGGTATATCCATGGAATGAATGAGTCGTATAACGATGTGGCGCCTTGGAACTATAGTGCCGCCCCTCAGTTATTTGGGGACGCGCCGCAGGGATATCCGATCCACTCTTGTAAAGTAAGGAATATGGAAGAATTGGATGAGGTTCTCAATTCTGAGGGGTTTATAAAGGGCAGAGGCCTGACTCTTGTTGATGTTGAGATGGATATGTATGATATCTCGGAAAAAGCCAAGGTTTTATTTGAGTTGGCTGGGAAGCAGCTGTGACAGAGCATTTATAGACAGCCAGTTGGCCATAGGCACTTTGCTAAAGAATATTTCTCTGAGCCAAAGCTGCCAAACTTTGAGCAAAGAAGTGATACTACTTCTCTAGAACTTCAAAATAAGTAGCGTGAGGTAAGTAATAATGAATGAATCTAAATTTGCGCATCAAATAAGAAGCCGACTATGTACATGAAACTCTATATCTACTAATGCATGAAACAATATATCTACCAGTAAATCATAACCAAAAGCAAACCACATCCATCAATCCCCAATCTAGTTCAGTAGCTCGCTAAGATCACGCTTAGCGTTCCTCTTGATACCGCACTTGTTAAGGCAAGCATCAATACCAAGAGCAATGTTGGCAGGGATATGAGCGCGGAAAGACTCAATATCCTTTCCATCAATAGTTTGCACACCACCCAGAGTAGCTTGAACAACATCGCCGTTGAGAGCAAAGAAGTTCTGAGCAACCTGGTTCACACCAGGATCAGCGTTGTCGAAAGCAGCGACAAACACAGCATCTTCGCAATCAGGGTTGAATTCTTGATGAATAGCACCCTGGGGAAAGACGGACATCTGGAAGGTATCCATCGTGTTGGCGATAGGCTTTGCGCCGTTCTCAACGACGAAGTTTGTGACGAGACGGCCTTTGACGATGATGTTGAGCTCTGTTGCTCGGTTGTGAACGTGAGCTGTGTTCATTCCACAGGGTCCGAGGAAGGCGACTGTCATGGAGGCGCCGTTTCCGATGAGAGCGGGCATGGTCAGGGCAGTAGCTGAGACAGACCTGCCGCCTTTGCCCTTGGCCTCGCCGGCTCCGGTGGCGGCCTTGAAGTCAAAGACAAAATCGCCAGGTTGGTCCAGAAGCTTGACGCGTTCGGCTTGGGTGGGGGCAGTGATGATCTTGGAGATGAGGTCTCGGTCTCCACCGCGTGTGTTGATGGGCACGATGGGAGGGAGCATGTCATCGATGCTGTCACCTCGAGCGTGGTGAGATGACTGAGCAGCCCTGGGAGCGGCGAGGGCAGAGCCGGCAAGGAGAAGGATTGATAAGAATTGCATTTTGATGGATTGATGTTGTGATTTGTAGATCAGGAGAGTGGAATATGGATGTTAAGTGTGATAAGTCTTAGATGCTGTTGAGACTGAGTTGATGAAGTTGTTGGTGATGATATCTTCTTTTCACGGTGTTGCACTCGTCCTTATAACCATCTTTCCCAATCTCGTGAGAATCCGAGATTTGCTTTGTGACGGTACCGGTATTTCGGGCAATCACTCAGCCGTCAGCAATACTGCATTTGTTCAACATGTCATCTGGTCGCCGATGATAAGGCTGTACACAGCCGCACTTAATTATAAACATTTTCGGGTTCCAACCAATTAAACACATCTATTCAGGCTGACCGATTACTCAGCCTCCGCCGAAAGGATTTATTTAGACGGGCCTGAGGCTTTTGTCAACTCGCTAAAGAATTGTTGAATAATCAGGGCTAATTTACCTACCCCAAATAGGCTAGCACAGCCAGCATTTAATTCCTTATGCTTAGTTGTTAGGATTACGGTTGTTGTTAGGGCTCACAGTCAGCTTACTCTGGACGAAATGAGGTGTAAAATGATTGGATGTTTAAGGAGGCGGTGTCGGCGAGGGCTGAAATGCGGATGACAGGATTACATTGCATGACAGTTTTGCAAAAGTTCTTTTAATCGTGAAGCCCGCTTAGATCACGATATAAGAAGATTAAGACCCCGTGCGAGTATCTATTTGAAGAAATTAAACCACGCTTACATCGTTGACTTTGTCTTCATAATGGATCTCAGTGCGCCTTCTGGTTATGAGTCTTACTCCAACCGACTCGACCCTCACGATGAGTTCGATAATGGATATGTTGAAAAGAACCCGCGTCCGGTCTCTGATACTCAGCGCCTTCTAAAGCAGCGCCGTGCGCCGCAGACCAAGGGCGCGAATATCTTTGACACCACCAGGCTGGCCCTGCGTGTTCTCATCCTTCTCCTTGATCTCAGTATTCTTAGTCTTCTGATCCATGGAGTCAGCGTTTGGAAGACGACGCATAACTCTGTGGATAGGAACGAGGATGGCTGGGTGAGAACGCGTTGGGCGTCGATCAAGATGCTCTCGACGTGGTTGATGCTGGCTATCGCAGCATTTGCGTCCTTTGTTCAGATGGTAGCTCTGGCGACGCGCCTCAGCTTTGTAGGTTCCTGGTCGAAAGATATTTAGTTAAATATGGTCTAACAACAAGATAGTTCCGCTCCATGCGCGACGGCTTGGTACATACCAGCGCCGTGCTGGCCAGTTCCGGTGTCGTCATTGCAGGTTGGATTGCTGCAACGATTTACTTCATCGTCGATAAGGAAGTCCTTCGAAACAACCACTGGGACCTCTGGTCTTGGTCATGCCGCAACAGCTCGCGACAGAGCTATATTCCATGGGCTGGTCTATGCACAGAACTGGTTTGTTAAGCCTCCCCACAAGCTATGCTTTATATGTGTTAACTATTGCTTTTGTAGTCTTATACCTTTATTGCAGGTCTCGTTGTTATTGTCTTGGAGATTGTTAGCTTGGCTCTGTTCATTATTGCACTACGAGGGATCAACATTTTGGGAAAGTATAACAGAGCTAGCTTAGGTTAGTTCTATAATCGGCTGTTCTCAAGAATACTAGCGATGATATGTTTGCTCGCGGCGTTGAGTCTGGTACGTGATGCCTCGGCAATATTGAGCAGTGCATCAGCCGCGGATAAAATGTCGATAGGCATAGGCCTTGATTCATTCAAAGCGTCATGGGACTACGATATAAACACAGTTGAAAGTTCTTTACATTATACATCAGTTGTTTCTGTCATTAGGTTTCCTTGAGTACATCGTGATTCGCCATTCTACTTTTTGAATTAACGGTTGTCCACGAGCTTCACGGGTGGGGTTGCCAGAAGGAGAGGGCTGGGTAAACTGAACTGCCTATTGATTTCGCCAGTACCTTAGTCAAGGCTATGAAGAGTCTTCTTCTCCCTTACGAATGCTTAACTCAGCACCCAAATCTATCCTAAAGTTATAATAAGACCTACTATAAGCTTTTAAAGATTTATTATAGGCTTCTCTAAGCTTAGGGAATGGTAAGTCGAAAGTCAACTGGCTTTCTGTAATGACTGTTTAAAGAAAAACATATGTATTTACCTCTTCTAAGTTGATAACATCATATCTACTGTATTATCAAC